>JAPEBW010000663.1:0-43058 GCA_027405785.1 Ophiocordyceps robertsii
TGCTCGAGACAGAAACCTAGAGGGAAAAAGGAAACAAGACGCTGACAATGGGATGAATCATGACCCAAACACGCCCGTCGAGTGTGGAGCACAGACCCCGATAGCCGCGCCGAGTCGACGGCCCCGGGCCATCGAGCTTGTCCGTCGGTCAAGGCCGGCCACAGTAGCCTCTCCATCGCCAGGACGGCTTGCAAGGCACACACGCGCTGTTGGCCAACGTGCCCCCCGGCGCTCGCGCTCCATCGTCGTCCCAGAACCGCCCTCGTCGGCGTCATGGCCCGTCGTGACGTTGGACCCGCGCCCCGATACCCTGGCGCCGTCCCCCCGCTTGTGGAGCTCGGGTCCCGCTAGCTGGCCTCCGGACTGGACCCTACTGACAATCATGACCGAATCTTTGTCTTGTCTCGGTCCAAGTCACTCGCCACGGTTGGCTCACGTCTCCCCGCTCGCGAGCATTGGCAACCAAGTCCATCGCCACGCCCTATAACACCACCATGTCCAAGGACCGTCTCGGCTTACAGTCATGCTGCGAAGCTTTGCAGACCTCGGCAGTGACGTGATCGGTTGGGAGACCATTTGGCCGTCGTCTTCCATTCATCATAAATCTATCGCAAATATCGAACCCGGCCTATTCCCTCTCTAACCTCACCGCCGCGTTCCTCTCAATGAAGTTCAAGTCCACCTTGTGGCCCAGCAGCTCCCGAATGTTGGAGATCTTGTACTTGATCATGGTCGGCCGCTCCAGGCTCAGGCCCCAGCCAAACACGCGCATATCCTTGGGCAGGCCCATGGCCTCGAGCATCTCCGGCCGGAACATGCCGCTGTTGCCAATCTCCACCAGCTTGTTCAGGCCCTTGTGGTAGCTAAAGATTTCCATGCTGGGCTCCGTGTACGGGTTGTACGCAGGCTTGAACTTGAGGTCCGTGATGCCCATCTTGCCAAAGAAAATCTCCATAAACTCCATCAGCCCGCCAAGAGACAGCCCGTAGTCGGCAATCACGCCCTCCACCTGGTGGAACTCGGCAAGATGTGTCGCGTCGACCGTCTCGTTGCGGAACACACGGTCAATGGAAAAGTACCGCGCCGGCTTCGGCCGCCCGTCGGGGCCCTTGGTCATGGCCAGCTTGTGCAGCATGGCCGCCGAAATCGAAGTCGTGTGCGTTCGCAGCACCAGCTTGAGTGACTCGTCCGCCGACCAGGGATAGCGATAGCCAATCGACCCGTACTTGCCGTCCTGGTGCACCTCCTTGACGTTGTTCCAGTACGCCTCCGTGTCCTGGCCCGGCTCCTGCGGCCGTGGCTTCTCAGCAACCTTGGGGTCCGAGATGTAAAATGTGTCTTGCATGTCACGCGCAGGATGCTGCTGCGGCACAAAGAGGGCGTCAAAGTTCCAAAACCCCGTCTCGACAAACTTGTTGGTCGGCATCTCCTCGAAGCCCATTTCAAAGAAGATTTGTCGAAACTCGTGCCGCACCTTGTTGAGCGGATGCAAGGCGCCGGCGTTTTGGTCCGACCCCAGCGCCCTGAAGTTGTACGGCTTGAAGGTGGCCGTCTTCCAAGCGCCAGAGGCAATCATGTCGGCCGTCAGGTCCGTCTCCTCCTTTTGGATTTCGAGGGCAAACTTGGGCCCCTTGGCCATCTTGAAGGTGATGATCTTCTGCATCCGGATGAGCTTGCGCTTCTTGAGGTCGTTGAGGGCCTTTGCGTCGCCGGTTCGTGATTCCTTGATCTGCTGCAGCTGCGCGCGCGTGACGTCTTGAATAGAATCGGCCTGTCTGTTGGTCAGCTCAACGCGGCCACGCAATGGGAGGCAAGGCACGTACGGTAGCAACGAGCTTGCCGTCCTTGCCCTTGGAAATCCACTTCTCCCTAAAGGCCTTGCCCTGGCCCAGCTTGGTCACGTTTTTGTCGCCAATGGCCTTTTCCAGCTCCTGGACAGTCAAGCCCTCCATGGCCTGCTTCAGGGCATCAAAGACCCGGGCCTCGTGGGAGCCGTGGGCCGCAATCTGCTCGGCCTCGGGCTCCAAGATGGCCTCTTCGCGCTCAATCGTCTCGTAGGTGATCATGGACCGCGAGCCCAGCCGGTCGAGCGCGGCCTTGAGCTCCTGGAAAGGGACGTCGGGGCAGGCATCGACGGACTGGATGGGGCTCTGGCCGGACAGAGCCTGCAAGACGCGGGCGACGACATCGCCCGCAGGCGCAGAGCTCGCGTTTGTCATTGTGCTGTCGCGACCTGCCCTCGAAGCATGCGAGGGGAAGCGGAGGAGGGAGGTCGAGGTGTCGTCGAGGCGGCAGTGTTGCAGTGCGCTGTGTTTGAGTCACCACCTTTTTTTTTTCGAACAAGAGCACGAGCATGGGATGGCTACGGCGGACTAAATGTAAGTTAAGGTCAAAACCCAACTTAGGGGATTTTTCCTCAATACGTATACACCTATTTTATTTTTAGTATAGTATTTCCTATATTATGCAATATTAATAATCTTAGTTATTGCATTAAGTATACTTAAGAGACTTAGAGGGTAGATACGTACCTACCGCCTTAAGGGAAGGTACCTATATATATACTTAAGCCGCCTTAAGGGAGGTACGTACTTAGGCCGCCTTAAGGGAGGTACGTACCTAAGCCGCCTCGAGGGAGGTACGTACCTAAGCCGCCCCGAGGGAGGTACGTACTTAAGCCGCCTTAAGGGAGGTACGTACCTAAGCCGCCCCGAGGGAGGTACGTACCTATTATAAATATAAGGAGTGTATACGCTAAGGCCCTATACCTATTTTACTATAAGAGCCTTAAGCGTAGCCCTAGCCTTTATTTATAAGGGTTAGCTATATATATATAAAGGCACCCCTTTATATATATATTCCTTCTTAACTAGCTAAATACTATTATTATTTTTTATAAAAAAGTGATTTTACTACTTTAATAAATTAGCTATTTAATCCTTACTTAATTAGCTAAGCAAAGGGGGGTATATAAATTATAAAAAAACCCGTATTAAATAGCCTAGCTTCGGCTTATTATTTTCTAAGTTCTTATATACTTATACGATATCTATAACGTTATATATAGAACTAAGGAGGTTAAGGTAGCTAGATAAAATAAAGATCCGCCTAAACTTAAACTAACCTTAACTAACTTTAAATACGAATTGCTATATAAGGAAGGGATATCTAGCTATAGGGTAAAATACTTTAAAATTAACATTCCTTAAGCTTTAAGACTGCTTAAAGGCTAGTCTAAATATATTACTCCGTTCCTTTATATTTATTAATAAAAAGCGAATCTCCCGCTACTAAATAGCTAGAGATTTTATAAGTACTTACGCACTTAATTATTTATTAATTAATTTTAGCTAAATCCTACCTTATATAATACTAACTTCCTTATTATATAATATTACGTAATCTCCTAATTTCCTTATAATTTCGCTGCTGCTTTAACCTTTAATAGGTTATAAGCTTAGCTTAGCTTACTACGCCGGGAAATTAATTACTCCTTTAACTAGCTTTAGAAACTTCCGAGAAAAATATAACCCCTTTTCTTAATTACTTATCTAACCTTTATTAAAATTTAATATTAATTAAACGACTAAATCTCTTAGAATTCGTACTTAAAGATATCTTAACCTCGATTACCTCCTTTAATCTCTTTCCTTTTTTAAAAATCCCCTTATCTATATAAAATCCTCTTAAAATTCCCTCTTCTCCGCTAAGATCCCTTTTATCCTTAGGAATTTGCTTAAAATTTCTTTTACTAATCCTTACTAACTTCTTTTATCTTTTAACCTTTTTTAAGTTAAAAATTAACTTTTCTTTACTTACTTATTTTATCTTTTTAAAGATATATAAAATAGCAGGCTAGAAAAAATATAAGTTTTTTAAGTTAAAAGGTAATTTAAATTATACCTTATAGACTATTAAAATACGAGTAATTCTTATTAAAGAAAAGCTTATAGCTACTTTAAAGTAAGTAAATTATATAAAGACGGAAAAGACTTTTACCTTAATTTTCCTACGCTTAGAAAACGGTCCCTTAATATAGATTAAGCACGTAACTACTACTAAAGATACTTAGGAAGAGCTATAAAAGCTATATAATCCTTTTGAATTTTTCGCCGAATTATTTACTTATAAAATAGCTTTTTAACTTAAGTCCTTCCGACTTATAGTTAGAGAAATACTTTTATAAGGTAAAAGAGGTTTATAAGAAATTAAAATCTTAAGAAATAGATATTCCGGAAGTAGTTCTTATAGTATAGATTTTAAATTCCCTTAGCGGGGAATTTAAAAGCTATATAACTAATATTACGTAAAGCCTTAAGCATAATTTTATAGCCTTCTCTCTTAAGACCCTTATAGCTAGTCTTCTAAACGAAGCTAAAAGGGTAAAGGATATAAAAGACTCTTTAAAAAAAGCTTTCTTACTATAAAAAAAGCCTTAGAAAAAGCAAGGGAATTCTTTAAATTCTTACTATAAAGAATATAAAAAACTAGGCTACTTAGTAGCTAATTGCTTTTAGCTTTACCTTAAAAAAGCCCCTTCTTATTAAGTGCTTAAAGGAAAGAAAATAAACGATTTAAATAAAGTAACTAAGAAGAAACCTACCTCGAAAAAGCCTTTTTCTTCTTCTTTTAAAAAGGAAAGATTAAAGAAAAGAGTAAAAAAAGTAAAATTAGGCGAAGAGGGAGATACGGTTTTAAATTTAACTAAAATAGACCTTAATATAAATCTTATCGACCTTTCTTAATTATCCTCTCTTCTTTCTTAAGTCCTTACCTTTAAGGTAGCTTTAAATAACCCTTTAAAGGTAATTTTAACCTCTGAAAATTCCCCTTTAAAAGCAGATTTAAAAGCTAATAAAAATACTCTCTTAAGACCTTTAAAAGCTTTACTCCCTTAAATCTAAGAAATAGTATTAAAGGTAAAGGAAAGAGGATTTCTTAGATATAGTAAAAAGACTCTTAATTTTATATATAATACTAGTACTACTAAGTATATAGTAATAAATAAGAATTATCTTATTAACTATAAAGAGATTAAAATAAAAGTTTGCTAAGGAAAAGCTTCCTTTATATTAATAAAAAGAAAGGGGGATTTAGTATTTAAATTCCTATACTTTAAAGTAAGATATATACTTAAAGATTGTTTTTATATACTTAAAATTAAAGTTAATATAATTAGTTAGTTATATTTTAAGAATATCTATGCCCTTATAAGTAAGGATAAGTGCTACGGAGAAATAGTGCGATAATACCGCACTGCTAAAAAGTCTCGCCCTGGCCTTAGTTAAGGGTCGGGACGCTAATTATCGTCTATATACTTATATCTTATATACTAACATATAAGTAGCCGGAGCGCTTATATCTTACGTTCCGTAATAATAAGGTCTTTCTTTTAAATAATAAGGCGTAGATTCTTACTAAAGGATATCTTAAAAATAAGCTTTATTATATTCTTTTAAAACCTTTACTAAAAAAAGATTCCCTCCTTATTACCTATTTAAAGGCAAAGAATATAGATTTTTATACTTAGCATTTACGCCTTAGGTATATAAATTATAAGGCTATCTTAAAAGTATTAAAAAAGTATAATAAAGATATAAAAATGCCTTTAGAAAAAGAGAATAAAATAAAACACTGTAAAATCTATATAAAGGTAAAGGCTATAAATAAGGTAAATAAATAAGCTTCGAATAAGACCTATTCCTACCTTAAAAAAATAGTATTAAATATTTAAGGGCCTATTAAAACGCCTACTTATAATAAATATTACTATTATATCTCTTTCTTAGATATAAAAACCCGATTTCTAAACCTATACCTCCTTTAAAGTAAGGGGGAAGCTATAAAAAGGTTCTTAAATATAAAAATAAGGTTAAAAATAACCTAAATAAAACTAAGATTAAAAAGGTATTTTTAAATAATATAAAGAAATTTATATATAAGATAAAAACACACTATAAAAAAACGGTATCTTATTTAATTTTAGCCCTCTTAAAACGCTAAAATCTAATAGCAAAATAAAGAGAATAAATCGCACTATATTAAAAAAAGTCCGTTCTTTATTATATATAGTAAGACTGCTTAAATATCTATTAAAGGTTAAAGTAGCAGCGAAATTATAAGGAAATTAGGAGATTATATAATATTATATAATAAGGGAGTTAATATTATATAAAGTAGGATTTTAGCTAGAATTAATTAATAAAGAATTAAGTATATAAGTGCTTTTTAAATCTCTAGCTATTTAGTAGCGGGAGATTCGCTTTTTATAAATAAATATAAAGGAACGGAGTAATATATCTAAACCGGCCTTTAAGCGGTCTTAAAGCTTAAGGAATATTAATTTTAAAGCATTTTACCCTATAGCTAAATATCTTTTCCTTATATAGCAATTCGTATTTAAAGTTAGTTAAGGTTAGTTTAAGTCTAGGCAGATCTTTATTTTATCTAGCTACCTTAACCTTCTTAGTTTTATATATAATATTATAGATATCGTATAAGAACGTAAAGACTTAAAAAATAATAAGCTAAAGCTAGGCTATTTAATACGGGTTTTTTTATAATTTATATACCCCCCTTTACTTAGCTAATTAAGTAAGGATTAAATAGCTAATTTATTAAAGTAGTAAAATTACTTTTTTATAGCCTCTCTTAAAAAGTAGATTTATATACTCTTTATTAATTTATTAAGGTAGTATATATATAAAGTAAAGTCCTTAGTTATATAGGAAAACCTCTTTTATACTTAGGATATATAAAAAACCTTTTTTTTTAGGAAAAAATATCGTAAGGTATATACTTTTAAAAAAACCTTATAAAAGGAAAAAATCTAAAGTTCTATTATATAGGCGTAAAATAAGTAGCTTAATCTCTAAGAAAAAATAAATAGTAATTTTTAAAACTTAGTTCTTTTAATCTTTATCTAAGAAACCTTTTTAAAGGGAAAAAACCTAGTAAGAGGAAAGGTATAAAAAGCAAAAAAATAACTTTTAACTACTCTTTTTATTTATAGGACTTCTTATACTAAGGATAATCCGGTCCTAAACTTATTAATTAAAGTAAGACTTAATTCTTTAGTAAGGATATTAGCTATATTATCTTTTAATTTAATATAAAAGACCTTAATTTCTTTATTTCTTAAATTTATTTTTATATAGTAGTATATAGTATATATATATTTAGTATGCTTATAGAATTAAGGATTTTATACTAATTTAATAGCAGCAGTATTATCTATTAAAATAGGGGGAATACTATTTAAAATCTTAATAAATAAGTCTTTAGTAATTATAGTAAAGAGACTATTTAAATATATAGCTTCTTTTATAGCCTCCTTAAAGCTTATATATTCTACTTTATATATAAAAAGAGCAACTAATTTTTACTTAAAATAAGCCTAACTTATAACGTTATTATATATATAAAAACAGTACTTTAAGATAAAGTAGGCGTTAATTAAATCTAAGGCTTAATTCGTATTAGTATAACCTTTTATATATAAAAAGTCTAAAGAAATATTATATATATATTTAATCTTAAGGCTAAGGTATTTATTTAGATATTTCTAAATTATATTTAAAGCCTTTATATATATATTATTTAGTTTAGTAGCGAATCTCGTATAAGATATAACTAAATAAAGGATATCTAGCCTTATAAATAAGGCTAAAATAATAAAGATCTTATTTCTTTTTAAAATTATAATATTACCTCTTTTAAGGGTAATTCCTTAGCTTTTACTAGCTTAAATCTTACTATTATAAGCGTATTTAAAGTTTCTATAGCTTCTTTATTAAACTCCTTTATTTTATTTAAGGTATATTTTTCTTAGGATATATATAGCTCTTTTTTATCTCGGTTAATTTATATATTTAAACCTAAGAAGTCTTTTATATCTCTTAGTATAGTAAAATCTAAGTATTTAGCTAATTCTTTAAATAGTCTTTCTTTTATTATAGTTTTTAAGGGCTTTATTATTAAAAAGCTATCTATATAGATCGCTAAAGCAATTTTATAGCGTTTATTTATAAATACCCCCTCTTTTAATAAAAAGGGGAAAAATCCGAGTTTACTTAGTATATCTTTTAAATAAGTATACTAAAGCTTTAAGCTTTATTTAAGACTATATAATGCTTTCTTTAGCTTTGTTTTTATTAAACCTTTATTATATAGGTTTATAAATTTTAATAGATTTATCCTTTTTTTTTTATAATAAGACTTATTCTTAGAATAATAGTCTTTTAAAGTATATTATTTATAGCTTAAAGGAAGATTAATATATACTTCTAAATCTATATCGGTATAAACGAAGGTATTTATTATATCTATTTATATAGCTTAATAATTATTTAAAACTACTAAAATAAGAAGAATTTTAGTAGATTTAAGTCTAGCTATAGTTAAGAAGGTCTTTAAATAATCTAAGCCGTATATTTACTTAAATCCTTAAATTACGAAATAGGCCTTATATTTAATAATTTAATTTTAACTATCCTTCTTAATAGTATAGACTTAATAGCTACTTAAAGCCTCCTTATCGCTAAGGAGATAGGCGAATTCCTAAGTATTATATTTAGTTAGTTAGTTTCTTTCTCTTAGTATAGTATTTTTCTAACTAGCTAAATTAAGGCTATTTATTGCTTATTTATAAGTATTTAGCAAACCTTAATCCTTATCTTATTTTTATATAGCTAGAATAAATTCTTTATAATCGCTATTTAAAAGTAAGTAAATATTAAGGTAATCTATATAGTTAGTATAAAACCCGTTAAGCTTCTTAAGTATTTTTACTACTATACGACTAGTAAGGCTAAGATCTTTATCTTTATTTTAAGAACCTTCTTTTATAGAAGTTAAGGGAATTTCTTTAGTAATTTCCTTTAAAAGGTCTTCCTTTATAAAGCTATAGGCTTTTAGCCTATCTTTATTCTTTAAAATTATATTAAAATCGAAGTCTTTAATAAAGCTAAAAGAGTTATTTATAAACCTATTTTTTAATAAAGTAATATCTTTAAAGACTATTAATTTTCTCTTAGAAAAATCCTAGACTTTATAAGCGTTTTTACTATAGCTTATAATAACTCCTTTAAAGGCTTTAGCTTTAAGCTTATCTTTAAGGTCTTTATTTTTATAATAAATAAGGCTTTTAAAGGTCTTTATTTTATTTAAGGTCTTAAAAGGTATTATTATATTATCCTTTTTTTTATAGGACTTTTAAAACCTATTGCTAAATATAGAGTTTTATTATATAAGTAAGTAGCTATTAAAACAGCCTTACCCTATAGATATTTAAGCAGTCTTACTATATATAATAAAAAACGGACTTTTTTTAATATAGTGCGATTTATCCTTTTTATTTTACTATTAAATTCCGGCGTTTTAAGAAGGCTAAAATTAAATAAGATACTATTTCTTTTATAGTATGTTTTTATCTTATATATAAATTTCTTTATATTATCTAAAAATACCTCTTTAATCTTAGTTTTATTTAAGTTATTTTTAATCTTATTTTTATATTTTAAGAACCTTTTTATAGCTTCCTTATTACGGGCTATGCCGTGGGAAGAGCTATAGTTACACTATAGCGGATAACTAAGAGTCGGGCCGACGTATAGCCGAAGTCGCATAAAGCTCTACCCGAACTTAGCCCGACTTCGACCCGAACTCAACCCGAGTACGGGCTGCTTAAGCGACCCCTATATAGTACGGAGCTACGTAGCCTAGATAGAGATTTCCCCCTTCCCTCTCTAGCTTTAGATAAATAATTATTCGGCTACGTGCTACTAAACTAAGTATACATAGGCCCTTAATATATTTAAAGCTCCTTTTAGACGAGGTTATATAACCCGGGAAGAGACTTACTAACTATAATGCAGCGTAAGTAAGAAGCCTACCTAGCGTAAGGGGGCCACGCTTAGGGGGCCTAGGAGGGAGGGCTAGGAGAGGCCGATATCTAAATAAGGGTCGAATAAGCGATCCTCTCGCTATAAGCGGGGGCCGTTAAAACGAGCTACTAGGTTTAAGCAAGCTAGCAGCAGATCTAATAGCTAATAAGCTAGTTCGGGGCCTTAATATAAAAGCTAAAGGAGACGGTAAGGATATATATATAAAAAGGGGCCGGCCTACTAATCGGTAGTCTAATACTACCTTATAATACGATAGCGGGGGCCGCAATACCCGTAATAGAGAAGGAAGTAATAAAGAAGAAGGACTAGCGGAAGCTACTCCCGGCGCTAGGAAAATTCGACGGCTAGCGGCGCCACTTTACGCCTTAAGCACAATATATATAAGAGAAGTGCGAGATCGACTAAGACTTCTTCTTAAGTCTAAGGGAGGTTTTCTACTTAATCTATAACTACCTAAACACGGGGCTATAGCAGACCGTAGCGACTTATTACGGCACCGGCGCGGACTAAGGTTACGATTAGTAGGAATTCCTTAAGTACCTCGATTTAATCTACCTCGACGTTAATATCTAATCGCGGGCGGCGGCGGCTATCCGCACGATTAAATAAGGAGAGAACTAAACGTTCGCGGCGTTCCTCCCGAAGTTCGAGTAAAGGCTCTTCGAGGCGGGAGGGGGGTTATAGCCATACGATATGCAGATCGTGTTCTTAAAGGGCGCCTTAGGCCTTCGCCTTAAGGAGGCGCTCGCGACGGTCGACCTCCTAACCTTAAGCTTCTTAGCGTATACTAATTAGGTAGCGTAGATCGCGGTAAAGCTAAAAAGGGTCTAGTAAACTAAGCAGCCGTTTTAAGGCCGGAAGAAGGCAATGGGGGGGGGGACCTAAGACCGAAAAGACTTAGAGGGCGATACCTTAATAAGTAAAATCAACGCTATAACCTAGCCGGGAGGAGGATAAAGCCGGCCCGATATACGGAGGTATTTCGCTTATAGGATAATAGGGCATATCGCCCGCTTTTATAAAAAGAAAAAGGAAAGAACCTTATAGGTAGCCGTAGCTACGACTAAAGAGGTAACTAAGGTAGATTCCGATTTAGGAAAAAAGGAACCTTAGCGTAAAGTCGGGCGCTAAGGGAGAAGGAGAAATAGCAAGCGGCTTAAAGGTCGATAAGGAAGCACCTTACGCTAGACTTAGTACTACTTAGGGTTAGTATTAATAAGAAAAAGGGGCTAAACGCACTTATAGATATAGGCTATAACTGCTATGCCGCAGTAAGCGAGGGGGTAGCGATAAGGCTATAGATACCCTTCGTAGATAGGACGAGGAGGCTGCTACGGCCCTTCTCGAAGGACGTACCGACGCTTTAGATAAAGGGGATCGTAGCGTTTAAGATAAAGATTAACGGGCACTTAAAATAGATATTTGCCTATATAGTACCGGAGTTAAGCTACGACGTGTTCTTAGGGAGACTATAAATAAAGAAGAACGAGATAGTCTATAACGCCGGGGGGGATTGGATCCGGCACGGAAAAGCGGGGATTTAAATCGGCCTTTAAGGATTAAAAGAAGCCGCGAAGATCGCGAATATCTAGGAGGCGAAGCTAGTAAGCGCCTTTATCTTCGCGGCGGAGTGCTAACGGGAAAGGGCCTAAAGGGACGGCCGGGGGCGACGACGAGCGCTCGACGTAAGGGCGGTTACGATAAAGGACGTAAAGAGAGCCCTCTAGCCGAAGACGCCGATTAACCCGGCGGACTATATCCCGGCTTAAGCACTATAAGCTTATTTAGACCTTTTCGCACCCGCGAAGGCACTTAAGCAGCCCCCGTTCCGACTAAGCGTAGACTATAAGATCTATCTTACCTTAGATAAGGACGGTAAGGAACCGCCACTACTATAAGGGCCCCTTTACGATATATTAAGGGAAGAACTCCTCGTCCTCCGGAAGACCTTAAACGAGCTACTAAAAGCGAACCTTATCCGCTTAAGCAGTTCGTTAGCCGCGGCGCCGGTATTATTTATAAGGAAGGCCGATAGCCGACTACGCTTTTACTATAACTACCGGGCCTTAAATATAATTACGAAAAGGGACCGTTACGCGCTACTATTAATTATAGAAATGCTAAGGATACTAGCGAAGGCATATTAGTTTACGAAACTTAACGTCGTTATAGCATTCTATAAAATTAAAATCGTAGAGGGCTATAAGTTTAAGACGGCCTTTTAAACGAGGTTCGGACTATTTAAATAGTAAGTATGCTTATTTAGCCTTATAGGAACGCCGGCTACTTTTTAGCGCTATATTAACTAGGTGCTAAAGGACTACTTTTATAAGTTCGTTATAGCGTATATAGATAACGTTTTAATCTACTTATTAAGGTCGCTTCGCGACTACTAAAAGAAGGTAGCGAAGGTGCTCGGAAAGTTATAAGGGGCAGGCCTTATACTAGACCTATAGAAATACGACTTTATAACGAAAGAAGTAAAGTACTTAGGTTTTATTATATAGGCTAGCGGTAAGGTCCGGTGCGACTTAAAGAAGATTTAGGCTATCCGGACGTAGTAAGCGCTAAGGAATATAAGGGGCGTTTAGAGCTTCCTTAGGTTTGCGAATTATTACTATGCCTTTATCCCGCTTTACGCTAAGGCCTCGCGGTGCTTAGATAGCCTTTATAAAAAGAACGCGATATTCTTATAAACGGATAAGCACTAGGCCGCGTTTAAGTTTATCCGGGAAGCATTCTATAACGCGCTAGTGCTATAGCTATACGACCTTAAGAGGGAAACGTACTTAAAGGTAGACTACTCCGGATACGCGATAAGCGGCGTGTTAATATAAGTAAGACTAGACGGGATACGATACTTAGTAAGGTTTTTCTCGAAACGACTTAACGCAGCGGAGTATAACTACCCGATCCACGATAAGGAGTTACTTGCGATTATATAATGCCTAGACTTTTAAGGGGCAAAGTTACGTAATACGCTAGCGTTTATAGTGCTAACGGATTATAGGAACTTAAAGTACTTTATAATAAAAAGGAAGTTAAACGAGAGGTAAAGTAGATAGGCGATAGAGCTCGCTTTATATAACTTTATATTAAAGTACCGCCTAAGGAGGTTAGCGGTAGTACCTAACGCTCTATCGCGCCGCGACTAAGATAAGCCGGAAGGGGCATCCGACGAGAGAGAAATAAGACGCGTAGTATAGATAATCCCGGATAGCGCGCGATTAATAAGATATCGGGTTCCCCTTAGTAGCGAGTATGCGAACCTCCCGCGACGATTAGTATAAGAAGAGCGCACTATCGCGATAATGCGGGAGGGGGATAGGAACGCGGGGTTAATCGTATATATAAGTAAGGCGGACGACCCCGCACCTCGGGACGTAGGCGGGGCGAACGAGGGCGGAGTTCGACTAAAACTTAACCTAAACTTAGGCCGAGACGCACCCGAGGAATAAGCACGACCGGCTTATATATTCAATAAGTAGGAGATCTAAGAGCGGTAGATAGCGATACTGCGAAAGGATAAGGAGTACTAAGCAGTGTTTTAGGTAGTATAGAATAGCGACCGGTCGCTCGCCTTAAAATAGCAATTAAAGGTCTAAGTAAGTAAGTATATAATTAATATAAAGGGGCGCCTTCGCTTTAAAGACCGGCTTTAAGTGCCGGGTAAGGCCTAATACCTTAAGGAGGAGGACGACGAAAAGCTAAATAAGCTCCGGGTATTAATCGCTTAGCGGATATACGACTTAACGGCGGTAGGACACTTAAGGCGTAAGGGGACGCTCGCGATGCTAGCCCGAGAGTTCTTTTAGCTAGGCTAGTTATCGACGGTGCGCCGGCTCGTTGCGAACTATAGGCCGTGCGGTAAGGGGTATATTTAAAGGTAACTTCGGAAGGGGCTTCTCTAACTATTGCCGCCCCTTATATAGCCGTTCGCATACTTAACGATAGACTTTATAGTTAACCTACCGCTAACGGGGACCGAGGGCTCCCGGAACCTTTAAGTAATAACGGACTGATTAATAAAGGCGATAACTCTAAAAGCGATACCGATAATAAGAGTAGTAGCATACGCTACTAAGTTCCTATAATCCTATTTCCGCTTTTATAGAATGCTAAAATCTATCGTCTTAGATTAAAAGACGAACTAAATAGGGCAATTTTAAAAGGAATTCTACCGATAAACCGGGGTCTAAAGGAAACTAAGTTTAGCTTACTACCCGTAGACTAATAAGGCGACGGAGCGCGCGAACTAAGAGGTATAGGCATACCTCCGCGTATATATCTACTATAAGTAAGATAACTAAGGGGCATAGCTACCCTATGCTTAAGCGGCGCTTAATAATCGGGTGGTGTTAATAACGGGTATAAGCCCCTTCTTCGCTACGTATAGGTACGATATCGAGCTAATCTAAATCGCACGGGAGGAGGGACCGCTTACGCTAGACGCGGAGAGCGCACGGAGCCTCGTATAAAGGATAAGGGAAGTCGCCGACTTCCTCTAAACGGCGATCGCCGCGTTATAAGTAAGGTAAGAGGAGACGGCGAACCGGTCCCGCGCGCCGGCGGAAAGGCTTTAAGTAGGCGATAAGGTATAGCTAGATATAAGGAAGTATATTATAGATAAGCCTTACCGGAAGCTCGACTAATTATACTAAAAGTATACTATAATAAAGGTAGTTAGCTTATATATAGTAGAACTCGATATGCTAAGGAGGGTATATAAGAGACTATATATAGAGTTCCTCCGCCGCGTAGCGGATAACCCCTTACTTAGCTAAGTAGTCGATAACTATTAGCTACCGCTAGTAATCGGGGAAGATAACGAACTAAAGTACGTCGTAAAGAAGATTAAGTAAGCTTAGTAAAGACGGATTAAAAGGGGGAGGTAACGCTAAGTCTTAGTAAAGTAGTATAGGTACGCTAACCTAACGTAGTAGCTAATTAGCGACTTTTAGGATATAATCGCCTTAAAGGAATTCGAGGAATAGCATAATAGCGTAATAGAGAACGATAGGGGCAAAGCGGAAAGACGATAGTAAGCCGGGTAAAGGAGCGGGAGACGGGATAAGGGAGCTAGTAAAGAGAAAGACGAAAACTAAGAAAAATAAAAGAGAGTTTCGGGCTACGCTTAGCAAGCGTTAAAACGATTTTAGACGACGGACACGAGGAGGACACGCTATAGACGTATACTAAGTAAGGATAATAACTAAATAGACGATAAATACGATAAGATACGACGGGATATAGAGTAAATACGGATAGAACACGCAAGGAACTAAGACTCGATTTAAGTAAGCTACTTACTACCGACCAATACTAATAGATTAACCTTAGACGTTAAAGTATATTTAGGCCTAGCGCGCCGTAGTAGCGGCGTAAGCTAACTCCGCATACTATAGTAATCGTTAGTAATATCCTTTTAGCTAGTATCTATTAAGGATCGGGGAACGTACGTGCGGGTTAGCGCGATAGTCCTCGAACGTCCTTTAAGACGTATAGTCTTAAAGCGCGTTAGCGGCGGCAATCGTAGCGCCGGTGCACTAATATCGCGTTAGCGTTATATCGTATAAAGTCTAAGAACGAGGACGTATAGGTAAATAGCGTAACTTAGCGCGGGCGTAGGTAAAATAATTATAGGCGCGGGGCGAGGCTTAATTCTAGCAAGCGCTATGCTAAGTATCCGTATTAAGAGACGCTATACGTCCGACGCACGCGAGGTAGGGGGGGCGCCGCATAGTAGTGCTACGTGTTGCGCTCCGCTTACTAAGCGACGGCGGCGGGCGCGAAGACTAACGCGAGGGCGGCAGCGTATAGTCGCCGGGCGTGCTAAGGGGCGCCGGACGGGTAGACGCCTATAACATAGCGGGAGATAGGGCGCGGGGAGATATAGCAAATATATTAAGGCGCGGCGCGACGAAGCTATTATAAGAGGGGGCGCGCGCGCGAGAAGATTAATAATTAAAGAAAAAGGAAAGAGAAAGGAGGGAGAGGGAGAGAGAAAGGGTATTTATACCCGGGGACCGTAAGCGGCGGGAAGGTAAAGCGTGCCTTAAGCACTAATAATAGCGGTAAGTAAAGGAGATACGTTATACCGCCTTAGCGCTACTTAAGACGACGTAGCGGCGTAAATAAGCGAGCGTATAATATATCTAACGCCGTAAGGCGACGTTAGTCGGGAGAGTGCGTTAGCGTATAACTATAGGCACGACGAGGACGACTATACCGATTAACGTTAAGCGCGAAGCGGGGGGCGGGGCGACGATATTATATACCCCGATACGCGACGGCCTAAAGAGGGGATAGTGTTACGGGCTATGCCGTAAGAAGAGCTATAGTTATACTATAGCGGATAACTAAAAGTCGGGCCGATATATAGCTAAAGTCGTATAGAGCTTTACCCGAACTCGGCCTAACTTCGACCCGAACTTAACCTAAGTACGGGCTGCTTAAGCAACCCTTATATAGTACGGAGCTACGTAGCTTAGATAGAGATTTCCCCCTTCCCTCTCTAGCTTTAGATAAACAATTATTCGGCTACGTGCTACTAAACTAAGTGTACGTAGGCCCTTAACATTCCCCCTTATTTCGAAAGAGGTATAAGTTTAAAAATCGGGTTCTTATATTTAAGAAAGAGATATAATAATAATATTTATTATAAGTAGGCGTTTTAATAAGCCCCTAAATATTTAATACTATTTTTTTAAGGTAGGAATAAGTCTTATTTAAAGGTTATTTATTTACCTTATTTATAGCTTTTACTTTTATATAAATCTCGTAGTGTTTTATTTTATTCTTTTCTTTTAAAGGCATTTTTATATCTTTATTATTATTAAGAGCCTGCATATACTTAGTTTAGTAACATATAGCTAAATAATTATTTATCTAAAGCTAAAAAGGGAAGGGGGAAATTTCTATTTAAGCTACGTAGCTCTATACTATATAAGGGTCGCTTAAGCAGCCCGTACTTAAGTTAAGTTTAGGTCGAAGTCGGGCTAAGTTTAGGTAAAGCTCTATACGACTTCGGCTATATATTAGCCTAACTCTTAGTTATTTACTATAGTATAACTATAGCTTTTTTTATAATATAGCTTATAATACTATCCCCCCTTTAAGCTATCGCGCACTAAGGTATATAACGTCGTCGCCCCGCCCCCCGCTTCGCGCTTAACGTTAATCGGTATAGTCGTCCTTATTATACTTATAGTTATATATTAACGTACTCCCTTAACTAATATTGCCTTATAGCATTAAATATGTTATACGCTCGCTTATTTACGCCGCTATATTATCCTAAGTAGCGCTAAGGCGGTATAATATATCTCCTTTACTTACCGCTATTATTAGTGCTTAAGGCACGCCTTGCCTTTCCGCCGCTTATAGTTCTTAGGTATAAATACCCTTTCTCTTTCCCTCTCCCTTCTTTCTCTTTTCTTCTTCTTTAATTATTAATCTTCTTATGCGCGCGCCCCTTCTTATAATAGCTTTATCGCGCCGCGCCTTAATATATTTACTATATCTCCCCGCGCTTTATCTCCTGCCGTATCGCAAGCGTTTACCCGTCCGGCGCCCCTTAGCACGCCCGGCGACTATATGCTGCCGCCCTTATATTAGTCTTCGCGCCCGCCGCTATCGTTTAGTAAGCGGAGCGTAATATATAGCACTACTATACGGCGCCCCCCTTATCTTACGTGCGTTAGACGTATAGCGTCTCTTAATATAAATACTTAGTATAGCGCTTACTAAAATTAAGCCTCGCCCCGCGCCCGTAATTGTTTTGCCTACGCTTACGCTAAGTTACGCTATTTGCTTATATATCCTCGTTCTTATACTTTATGCGATATAATGCTAATGCGATATTAGTATACTAGCGCTATAATTACCGCTATTAACGCGCTTTAAGACTATATATCTTAAAAAACGTTTAAGGACTATCGCGCTAACCCGTACGTACGTTTTTTAATCTTTAATAAATACTAGCTAAAAGGATATTACTAATAATTACTATAGTATATAAAGTTAGCCCGCGCCGCTACTACGGCGCGCTAAGCTTAAATATACCTTAATATTTAAGGTTAATCTATTAGTATTAGTTAGTAGTAAGTAGCTTACTTAAATCGAGTCTTAGTTTCTTATATATTCTATCTATATTTACTTTATATCTTATTATATCTTATTATATCCGTTGTTTATTTAGTTATTATTCTTACTTAGTATTACGGGCTATGCCGTAGGAAGAGCTGTGGTTGCACTATAGCGGATAACTAAAAGTCGGGCCGACGTATAGCCGAAGTCGCATAGAGCTCTACCCGAACTCGGCCCGACTTCGACCCGAACTTAACCTAAGTACGGGCTACTTAAGCGACCCCTATATAGTACGGAGCTACGTAGCTTAGATAGAGATTTCCCCTTTCCCTCTTTAGCTTTAGATAAACAATTATTCGGCTACGTGCTACTAAACTAAGTATATATAGGCCTTTAATATATTTAAAGCTCCTTTTAGACGAGGTTATATAACTTAAGAAGAGACTCGCTAACTATAATATAGCGCGAGTAAGAAGCTTACCCGGTATAGGGAGGCTACGCTTAAGGGGCTTAAGAGGGAGGGCTAAGAGAGGCCGATATTTAAATAAGGGTTAAATAAGCGATCCTCTCGCTATAAGCGGGGGCTATTAAAACGAGCTACTAAGTTTAAGCAAGCTAGTAGTAAATCTAATAGCTAATAAGCTAGTTTAAGGCCTTAATATAAAAGCTAAAGGAGATAGTAAGGATATATATATAAGGAGGGGCCGGCTTACTAATCGGTAGTTTAATGCTACCTTACGATGCGATAGCGGGGGCCGCAATACCCGCAACGGAGAAAGAAGCAACGAAAAAGAAGGACTAGCGGAAGCTACTCCTAGCGCTAAGAAAATTCGACGGCTAGCGGCGCTACTTTACGCCTTAAGCACAATATATATAAAAGAAGTGCGAGATCGACTAAGACTTCTTCTTAAGTCTAAAGGAGGTTTTTTACTTAATCTATAACTACTTAGATACGGGGCTATAGCAGACTATAGCGACTTACTACGGCACCGGCGCGGACCGAGGTTACGACTAGTAGGAATTCCTTAAGTACCTCGATTCGATCTACCTTAATGTTAATATCTAATCGCGGGCGGCGGCGGCTATCCGCACGATTAAATAAGGAGAGAACTAAACGTTCGCGGCGTTCCTCTTAAAGTTCGAGTAAAGGCTCTTCGAGGCGGGAGGGGGGTTATAGCTATGCGATATATAGATCGTGTTCTTAAAGGGCGCCTTAGGCCTTCGCCTTAAGGAGGCGCTCGCGATAGTCGACCTCTTAACCTTAAGCTTCTTAGCGTATACTAATCGGGTAGCGTAGATCGTAGCAAAGCTAGAAAAGGTTTAGTAAACTAAGCAGCCGTTTTAAGGCCGGAAGAAGGCAACGGGGGGGGGGACCTAAGACCGAAAAGACTTAAAGGGCGATACCTTAATAAGTAGAATTAACGCTATAACTTAGCCGGGAGGAGGATAAAGCCGGCCCGATATATAGAGGTATTTTGCTTACGGGATAATAAGGCATATCGCCCGCTTCTATAAGAAGAAGAAGGAAGGAACCTTATAGGTAGCCGTAGCTATAACCGGAGAGGTAACTAAGGTAGATTCCGATTTAGGAAAAGAGGAACCTTAGCGTAAAGTTAGGCGCTAAGGGAGAAGGAGAAATAGCAGGCGGCTTAAAGGTTAATAAAGAAGCACCTTACGCTAAACTTAGTACTGCTTAAAGTTAGTATTAATAAGAAGAAAGGGCTAAACGCACTTATAGATATAGGCTATAACTACTATGCCGTAGTAAACGAGGGGGTAGCGATAAGGCTACGGATACCCTTCGCGGATAGGATAAGGAGGCTACTATAGCCTTTTTTAAAAGACGCACTAACGCTTTAAATAAAGGGGATCGTAGCGTTTAAGATAGAGATTAACGGGCACCTAAAATAGATATTTGCCTATATAGTACCGGAGTTAAGCTACGACGTGTTCTTAAGGAGACTATAGATAAAGAAGAACGAGGTAGTCTACGACGCCGGGGGGGATCGGATCCGGCACGGAAAAGCGGGGATTTAGATTAGCCTTTAAGGATTAAAAGAAGCCGCGAAGATCGCGAATATCTAAGAGGCGAAGCTAGTAAGCGCCTTTATCTTCGCGGCGGAGTGCTAATAGGAAAGGGCCTAAAAGGACGGCCGGGGGCGACGATAAGCGCTTAACGTAAGGGCGGTTACGATAAAGGACGTAAAGAGAGCCCTTTAGCTAAAGACGCCGATTAACCCGGCGGACTATATCCCGGCTTAAGCACTATAAGCTTATCTAGACCTTTTCGCACCCGCGAAGGCACTTAAGCAGCCCCCGTTCCGACTAAGCGTAAACTATAAGATCTATCTTACCTTAAATAAGGATAGTAAGGAACTGCTACTACTATAAGGGCCCCTTTACGATATATTAAGGGAAGAACTCCTTATCCTCCGGAAGACCTTAAACGAGCTACTAAAGGCGAACCTTATCTACTTAAGCAGTTCGTTAGCCGCGGCGCCGGTATTGTTTATAAGGAAGGCTAATAGCTAACTACGCTTTTACTATAACTACCGGGCCTTAAATATAATTACGAAGAGGGACCGGTACGCGCTACTATTAATTATAAAAACGCTAAGGATACTAGCGAAGGCACGTTAGTTTACGAAACTCGATATCGTTATAGCGTTTTATAAGATTAAAATCGTAAAGGGCTATAAGTTTAAGACGGCCTTTTAGACGAGGTTCGGACTATTTAAATAGTAAGTATGCTTATTTAGCCTTATAGGAACGCCGGCTACCTTTTAGCGCTATATTAACTAAGTGCTAAAAGACTACCTTTATAAGTTCGTTATAGCGTATATAGACGATATTTTAATCTACTTATCGGGGTCGCTCCGCGATTATTAAGAGAAGGTAGTAAAGGTACTCGGAAAGTTATAAGGGGTAGGCCTTATACTAGACCTATAAAAATGCAACTTTATAACGAAAGAAGTAAAGTACTTAGGTTTTATTATATAGGCCGGCGGTAAGGTTTAGTGCGACCCGGAGAAGATCTAGGCTATCCGGATATAGTAAGCGCTAAGGAACGTAAAGGGCGTTCGGAGCTTCCTTAGGTTTGCGAATTACTACTATACTTTTATCCCGCTTTATGCTAAGGCCTCGCGGTGTTTAGATAGCCTTTATAAAAAGAATGCGATATTTTTATAGATAGATAAGCACTAGGCCGCGTTTAAGTTTATCTAGGAAGTATTTTATAATACGTTAATACTATAGCTATATAACCTTAAGAGGGAAACGTACTTAAAGGCGGACTACTTTAAATACGCAATAGGCGGCGTGCTAATATAGGTAGGATTAAACGGGATACGATACTTAATAAGGTTCTTCTTAAAACGACTTAATATAGCGGAGTATAACTACCTAATCTACGATAAGGAGTTACTTACGATTATACGATACCTAGACTTTTAAGGGGTAGAGTTACGTAATACGCTAGCGTTTATAGTGCTAATAGATTATAGGAACTTAAAGTACTTTATAATAAAGAGGAAGTTAAACGAAAGGTAAAGCAGATAAGTAATAAAGCTCGCTTTATATAACTTTATATTAAAGTACCGCTTAAGGAGGTTAGCGGTAATACCTAACGCTTTATCGCGCCGCGATTAAGATAAGCCGGAAAGGGCATCTAATAAAAGAGAAATAGGATATATAGTATAGATAATCCCGGATAGCGCGCGATTAATAAGATATTAAGTTCCCCTTAGTAGCAAGCACGCAAACCTTTTATAACGATTAGTATAGGAAGAGCGCACTATCGCGATAATGCGGGAGGGGGATAAGAACGCGGGGTTAATCGTATATATAAGTAAGGCGGACGACCCTATACTTTAGGACGTAAGCGGGGCGAACGAGGGCGGAGTTCGATTAAAACTTAACCTAAACTTAAGCCGAGACGCACTTAAGGAATAGGCACGACTAGCCCGCGTATTCGACGAGTAGGAGATCTAAGAGCGGTAGATAGCGATACTACGAAAGGATAAGGAGTACTAAGCAGTATTTTAAGTAGTGCGGAACGGCGACCGGTTACTCGCCTTAAAATAGCAATTAAAGGTCTAGGTAAGTAAGTATATAATTAATATAAGGGGGCGCCTTCGCTTTAAAGACCGGCTTTAGGTGCCGGGCAAGGCTTAATACCTTAAGGAGGAGGACGACGAAAAGCTAAACGAGCTTTAGGTATTAATCGCTTAGCGGATATACGACTTAATAGCGGTAGGATACTTAAGGCGTAAGGGGACGCTCGTAATACTAGCCCGAGAGTTTTTCTAGCCGGGCTAGTTATTAATAGTGCGCTAGCTCGTCGCGAACTATAAGCCGTATAGTAAGGGGTATATTTAAAGGTAACTTTAAAAGGGGCTTCTTTAACTATTGCCGCCCCTTATATAGCCGTTCGTATACTTAACGATAAACTTTATAGTCGACTTACTGCCGATAAGGACTAAGGGCTCTTAGAACCTTTAAGTAATAATAGACCGATTAATAAAGGCGATAACTTTAAAAGCGATGCCGATAATAAGAATAGCAGTATATGCTACTAGGTTCCTATAATCTTATTTCCGCTTTTATAAAATGCTAAAATCTATTATTTTAGATTAAGGGACGAACTAAATAAGGCAATTTTAAAAGGAATTCTACTAATAAACCGGGGTTTAAAGGAAACTAAGTTTAGCCTACTACCCGCAGACCGATAAGGCGACGGAGCGCGCGAACTAAGAGGTATAGGCATACCTCCGCATATACGTTTGCTATAAGTAAGACGACTAAGGGGCATAGCTACCTTACGCTTAAGCGGCGCTTAATAATTAGGTAGTATTAATAACGGGTATAAGCCCCTTCTTCGCTATATATAGGTACGATATCGAGCTAATTTAGATCGTATAAAAGGAGGGACCGCTTACGCTAAACGCGGAGAGCGTATAGAGCCTTGCACGAAGGATAAGGGAAGTCGCCGACTTCCTTTAAACGGCGATCGCCGCGTTATAAGTAAGGTAAGAGGAGATAGTAAACCGGTCCCGCGCGCTAGCGGAAAGGCTCTAAGTAAGCGATAAGGTATAGCTAAATATAAGGAAGTATACTACGGATAGGCCTTACTAAAAGCTTAACTAGTTATACTAAAAGTATACTATAATAAGGGTAGTTAGCCTATATATAGTAAAACTTAATATACTAAAGAGGGTATATAAGAGACTATATATAAAGTTCCTTTACTGCGTAGCGGATAACCCCTTACTTAGCTAAGTAGTCGACGACTATTAGCTACTACTAGTAATCGGGAAAGATAACGAACTAAAGTACGTCGTAAAGAAGATTAAGTAAGCCCGGTAAAGACGGATTAAAAGGGGGAGGCAACGCTAAGTCTTAGTAAAGTAGTATAAGTACGCTAACTTAATATAGTAGCTAATTAGCGACTTCTAAGATATAATCGCCTTAAAGGAATTTAAGGAACGGTATAGCAGCGCAATAAAGAACGATAAGGGCGAAGCGGAAGGACGATAGTAAGCCGGGCAAGGGAGCGGGAGACGGGATAAAGGAGCTAGTAGAGAGAAAGACGAAAACTAAGAAAAATAAGAGAGAGTTTCGGGCCACGCTTAGTAAGCGTTAAAACGATTTTAAACGACAGATACGAGGAGGATACGCTATAAACGCACACTAAGTAAGGATAATAACTAGATAGATAACGGATATAATAAGATATAACGGGATACGGAGTAAATACGGATAAAATATATAAAGAACTAAGACTCGATTTAAGTAAGCTACTTACTACTAACTAATACCGATAAATTAACCTTAAATATCGGGGTATATTTAGGCCTAGCGCGCCGTAGTAGCGGCGTAGGCTAACTCCGCATACTATAGTAATTGTTAGTAATATCCCTTTAGCCGGTATCTATTAAGGATCGGGGAACGTATATATAGGTCGGCGCGATAGTCCTTAAACGTCCTTTAAGATATATAGTCTTAAAGCGCGTTAGCGGCGGTAATTATAGCGCCGGTATACTAATATCGCGTTAGCGTTATATCGTATAGAGTCCGAGAACGAGAACGTATAGGCAAATAGCGTAACCCGGCGCGGGCGTAGGCAAAATAATTACGGGCGCGGGGCGAGGCTTAATTTTAGCAAGCGCTATACTAAGTATCTATATTAAGAGACGCTATATATCTAACGCACGTAAAGTAGGGGGGGCGCCGTATAGTAGTGTTACGTATTGCGCTCCGCTTACTAAGCGATGGCGGCGGGCGCGAAGACTAACGCGAGGGCGGCAGCGTATAGTCGCTAGGCGTGCTAAGGGGCGCCGGACGGGTAGACGCCTGCGATATAGCGGGAGATAGGGCGCGGGGAGATATAGTAGATATATTAAAGCGCGGCGCGACGAAGCTATTATAGGAGGGGGCGCGCGCGCGAGAAGATTAATAATTAAAGAAGAAGGAAAGAGAAGAGAGGGAGAGGGAAAGAGAAAGGGGATTTATGCTTAAGGACCGTAGGCGGCGGGAAGGCAAGGCGTGCCTTAAGCACTAACAATAGCGGTAAGTAAAGGAGATATGTTATACCGCCTTAGCGCTACTTAAGACGACGTAGCGGCGTAAATAGGCGAGCGTATAACGTGTTTAACGCCGTAAGGCGATGTTAGTCGGGGGAGTGCGTTAGCGTATAACTATAAGCACGACGAGGACGACCGCACCGATTAACGTTAAGCGCGAAGCGGGGGGCGGGGCGACGATATTATATACCTTAATACGCGACGGCTTAAAGGGGGGATAGTATTACGGGCTATACTATAGGAAGAGCTATAGTTATACTATAGCGGATAACTAAGAGTCGGGCCGACGTGTAGCCGAAGTTATATAGAGCTTTACCCGAACTTAGCTTAACTTCGACCTAAACTCGACCTAAGTATAAGCTGCTTAAGCGACCCTTATATAGTACGGAGCTATATAGCCTAAATAGAGATTTCCCCCTTCCCTTTTTAGCTTTAGATAAACAATTATTCGGCTACGTGCTACTAAACTAAGTGCACGCAGGCCCTTAATACTTAGTATGCGTTTATAGCGTGTTTTTTTTATATCCGTTGTTTAAAATCGTTTTAATGCTTACTAAGCGTAGCCTAAAACTCTTTTTTATTTTTCTTAGTTTTCGTCTTTTTCTTTATTAACTCCTTTATCCTATTTCCCGCTCCTTTACTTAGCTTATTATTGTCTTTCCGCTTTGCCTTTATCGTTTTTTATTACGCTACTATACTATTCCTTAAATTCCTTTAAGGCGATTATATCTTAAAAGTCGCTAATTAGCTACTATATTAAGTTAGCGTACTTATACTACTTTATTAAGACTTAGCGTTGCCTCCTTTTTTTAATTTGTCTTTACTAAGCTTACTTAATCTTCTTTACGACGTACTTTAATTTATCGTCTTCCTTAATTACTAGCGGTAGCTAATAGTTATCGACTACTTAGCTAAGTAAAGGGTTATCCGCTATGCGGCGGAGGAACTTTATATATAGTCTTTTATATACCTTCTTTAATATATTAAGTTTTACTATATATAGGCTAACTACCCTTATTATAATATACTTTTAGTATAGCTAGTTAAGCTTTTAATAAGGCCTATTTATAGTATACTTCCTTATATTTAGCTATACCTTATCGCCTACTTAAAGTCTTTCCGCCGGTATATAAAACCGGTTTACTATCTCCTCTTACCTTACTTATAACGCGGCGATCGCTATTTAAAGGAAGTCGGCGACTTTCCTTATCTTTTATATAAAGCTCTATACGCTCTCCGCGTTTAGTATAAGTAGTCCCTCCTCTTATACGATCTAAATTAGCTTAATATCGTACTTATATATAGCGAAGAAAGGGCTTATACTTATTATCGATACTACTTAATTATTAAGCGCCGCTTAAGCGTAAAGTAGCTATGCCCCTTAGTTATCTTACTTATAGTAAATATATACGCGGAGGTATACTTATACCTCTTAGTTTACGCGCTCCGTCGCTTTATTAGTCTGCGGGTAATAAGCTAAACTTAGCTTCCTTTAAACTTTAGTTTATTAGTAAAATTCCTTTTAAAATTGCCTTATTTAGTTCGTCCCTTAATTTAAGATAATAGATTTTAGCATTCTATAAAAGCGGAAGTAAGATTATAGGAACTTAGTAGCGTATACTACTACTCTTATTATTAATATCGCTTTTAAAGTTATTGCTTTTATTAGCTAGTCTATTATTACTTAAAGGTTTTAAGAGCTTTTAGTCCTTATTAGCGGTAAGTTAACTATAAAGTCTATTATTAAGTATATAAACGGCTATATAAAAGGCGGTAATAGTTAAAAAAGCCTTTTTTAAAGTTGCCTTTAAATATGCCCCTTACCGCACGGCCTATAATTCGCAATAAGCTAGCGCACTATTAATAACTAGCTTAGCTAAAAGAACTCTTAAGCTAGTATTATAAGCGTCCCCTCGCGCTTTAAGTATCCTACCGCTATTAAGTTATATATCCGCTAAGCGATTAATACTTAAAGCTTATTTAGCTCTTTATCCTCCCCCTCCTTAAGGTATTAAGCTTTACTTAGTACTTAAAGTTAGTTTTTAAAGCGAAGGCGCCCCTTTATATTAATTATATACTTACTTACTTAGACCTTTAATTACTATTTTAAGGTAAGCGACCGGTCGCCGTTTTATACTACTTAAAATACTACTTAATACTCCTTATCCTTTTATAGTATCGCTATTTACTGCTCTTAAATCTCCTGCTTATTAAATACGTAAGCTAGTTATACTTATTCCTTAAGCGCGTCTTAGCTTAAGTTTAAGTTAAGTTTTAGCTAAACTCCGCCTTTATTCGCCTTACTTTTATCTTAAAGTACGGGGTCGTTTGCCTTACTTATATAAGCGATTAACCTTATATTTTTATCCCCTTCTTATATTATCGCGATAGTACGCTCTTCCTATACTAATTATCGCGGGAGGTTTATATACTTACTGCTAAAAGGAACTTAACGTCTTATTAATCGCGCGCTATTTAGGATTATCTATACTACGCGTCTTATTTCCCTTTTATTTAATGCCCCTTTTAGCTTATCTTAATCGTAGCGCGATAAAGTATTAAGTACTACCGCTAACCTTTTTAAGCGGTACTTTAATATAAAGTTATATAAAGCGAGCTTTATTACTTACTTACTTTACTTTTTATTTAACTTCCTTTTTATTATAAAGTACTTTAAGTTCTTATAATCTATTAGCATTATAAACGCTAGCGTATTATATAACTTTGCCCTTTAAAAGTCTAGGTATTATATAATTATAAGTAACTCCTTATTATAGATTAAGTAGTTATACTCCGCTATATTAAGTCGTTTTAAGAAAAACTTAACTAAGTATTATATCCCGTTTAGTCTTACTTATATTAGTATACCGCTTATTATATATCCGGAGCAGTTTGCTTTTAAGTACGTTTCCCTTTTAAAGTTATATAGCTATAGCACTAACGTATTATAAAATATCTTTTAGATAAACTTAAACACGGCTTAGTACTTATTAGTTTATAAAAACGTTGCGTTCTTTTTATAAAGACCGTTTAAGTATTATAAGGCTTTAGTATAAAGCGGGATAAAGGCATAGTAGTAATTCGCAAACTTAAAGAAGCTTTAAACGCCCTTTATATTCCTTAGCGCTTACTATATCTAAATAGCTTAAATCTTCTTTAAGTTATACTAAACCTTACCCTTAGCTTATATAATAAAACTTAAGTACTTTACTTCTTTTATTATAAAGTCGTATTTCTATAAGTTTAATATAAGGCCTACTTTTTATAACTTTTTAAGTACCTTTACTACTTTTTCTTAGTAATCGCGGAGTAACCTTAACGAGTAAATTAAAACGTTGTTTATATACGCTATAACGAACTTATAAAAGTAGTCTTTTAGCACTTAGTTAATATAGCGCTAAAAGGTAGCCGGCGTTCTTATAAAGCTAAATAAGTATACTTACTATTTAAATAGTCCGAACTTTATTTAAAAGGCCGTCTTAAACTTATAGCCCTCTGCGATTTTAATCTTATAAAACGCTATAACGATATTAAGTTTTATAAACTAATATGCTTTTACTAGTATCTTTAGCGTTTTTATAATTAATAATAGTATATACTAGTCCCTCTTTATAATTATATTTAAGGCTTAGTAATCGTAGTAAAAGCGTAGTTAGCTATTAGCCTTCCTTATAAACAATACTAACGCCGCGGCTAATAAACTACTTAAGCGGATAAGATTTGCTTTTAGTAGCTTATTTAAAGTCTTTTAAAGGATAAGGAGTTCTTCTTTTAATATATTATAAAAAGGCCCTTATAGTAGTAGCGGTTCCTTGCTATCTTTATCTAAAGTAAGATAGATCTTATAATTTATACTTAGTTAAAACAGGGGCTACTTAAGTGCTTTTATAAGTGCGAAAAGGTCTAAATAAGCTTATAGTACTTAAGCTGGGATATAGTCCGCTAAGTTAACCGGCGTCTTTAGCTAAAAGGCTCTCTTTATATCCTTTATCGTAACCGCTTTTATATTAAGCGCTTATCGTCGCCCTTAGCTATCCTTTTAGGCCCTTTCTTATCGGCACTCCGCCGCGAAGATAGAGGCGCTTACTAACTTCGCCTCTTAAATATTCGCGATCTTTATAGCTTTTTTTAATCCTTAAAGGCCGATCTAAATCCCCGCTTTTTTATACCGGATCCGATCCCCCCCGGTATTATAAACTACCTCGTTCTTCTTTATCTATAGTCTCCTTAAAAACACGTCGTAGCTTAACTCCGGTACTATATAGGCGAATATTTATTTTAAGTGCTTATTAATCTCTATCTTAAACGCTATAATCCCCTTTATTTAAAGTATTAGTACGTCCTTTAAAAAAGGCTATAGCAGCCTCCTTATCCTATCTATAAAGGGCATTTATAGCTTTATCGCTACCCCCTTACTTATTATAGTATAGTAGTTATAGCCTATATCTATAAGTATATTAAGCCCTTTTTTCTTATTAATACTAACCTTAAGCAGTACTAAGTTTAATATAAGGTGCTTTTTTATTAACCTTTAAGCCGCTTACTATTTCTCCTTCTCCCTTAGCGCTTAACCTTACGCTAAGGTTCCTTTTTTCTTAAATTAAAATTTACTTTAGTTACCTTTCCGGTTATAGCTATAGCTACTTATAAGGTTCTTTCTTTCTTCTTTTTATAAAAGCGGGCGATATGCCCCGTTATCCCGTAAGCGAAATACCTTTATATATTAAGCCGGCTTTATCCTCCTCCCGGCTAGGTTATAGCGTTAATTTTACTTATTAAGGCGTTACCCTTTAAGTCTTTTTAATCTTAAGTCCCCCCCCTTATTACCTTCTTCCGGCCTTAAAACGGCTACTTAGTTTACTAAACCCTTTTTAGCTTTACCGCGATCTACGCTACTTAATTAGTATACGCCGAAAAGCTTAAGGTTAAGAGGTTAACTATCGTAAGCGCCTCCTTAAGGCGAAGGCTTAAGGCGCCTTTTAAGAATATAATCTATATATTATATAGCTACGACCCCCCTCTTACCTCGAAGAGCCTTTACTTAAACTTAAGGAGGAACGCCGTAAACGTTTAGTTCTCTCTTTATTTAATCGTGCGGATAGCCGCCGCCGCCCGCGATTAAATGTCGATATCGAGGTAAATCGAATTAAGGTACTTAAGGAATTCTTATTAGTTATAACCTTAGTCCGCGCTAGTGCCGTAGTAAGTCGCTATAGTCTACTATAGCTTTATATTTAAGTAGTTATAGATTAAGTAGAAAACCTCCCTTAAACTTAAGAAGAAGTCTTAGTCGATCTCGCACTTCTTTTATATATATTATGCTTAAGGCGTAAAGTAGCGCTGCTAACCGTCGAATTTCCTTAGCGCTAAAAGTAGCTTTTACTAGTCTTTTTTCTTCGTTACTTTCTTTTTTATTATAGGTATTACGGCCCCCGCTATCGTATTATAAGGTAGTATTAAACTACTAATTAGTAAGCCGGCCTCTCTTTATATATATATCCTTACCGTCTTTTTTAGCTTTTATATTAAGGCCTTAAACTAGCTTATTAGCTATTAGATTTACTATTAGTTTACTTAAACTTAGTAGCTCGTTTTAACGGCCCCCGCTTATAGCGAGAGGATCGCTTATTCGACTTTTATTTAAATATCGGCCTCTCTTAGCCCTCCTTCTTAAGCCCTATAAGCATAGCCCCCTTATACCGGGTAGGCTTTTTACTCGCGCTATATCGTAGTTAGCGAGTCTCTTCTTAAGTTATATAACCTCGTTTAAAAGGAGCTTTAAATATATTAAGGGCTTATATATACTTAGTTTAGTAGTATATAGCGGAATAATTATTTATCTAAAGCTAAAAAGGGAAAGGGGAAATCTCTATTTAAGCTACGTAGCTCCATATTATATAAAGGTCGCTTAAGTAGCCCGTACTTAAGTTAAGTTTAAGTTAAAGTTAAGCCGAGTTTAGGTAGAGCTTTATACGACTTTGGCTATATATCGGCCTAACTCTTAGTTATTCGCTATAGTATAACTATAGCTCTTCTTATAGCATAGCCCGTAATAATTATACTTTTTTAATACCGCCGCATAAGATCTAACTTCTTCGCAAATAAGACACTTGCCCGTAGCGGGTGCGTATCGCGTTTAAAACTCTTACTAATAATAAGAATTAATTTAGCGGTATCGGTTACCCCCCTTAAGACGATATCGTAGCGTGGCCGGGGGACGTAAGGGCGAGGGGGTAGCCCGCCTTATACCGGCATCGACTATAGCGCTTAGTATAACGATACGCCTTTAAGCTTTACGCACTTAAATAAAGAGCCGAATATACCTTAATAAGATAACGATGCGTAACCTAGCTAAACTATACGTAATACCGATAAAAGAAAAGCCTATAATAAAATCGCGGGCATAGTCCCGTACGCGTAGTTCGATTAAGTATAAGTAGTAGTTAAAACCCTCCTCCGCTTTAAGGAGCGCGCTAGGAGCGCGCTAACCGTAGTGCGGGCTAACCCCGGGCTTCGTAAAGCTATTTAAAGCGCGATAAAAGAAGCTATATATAAAGAACTAAGATAAAGCCGAGCTTAAGGTCCGGGGGAAGGACCTAAAAGGACCTAAGTAATAGTAGTAGCGGGCCTTAAAGCGCCGATACGGTACGACGCGAAGATAAAGCCGGTCCCGCCCCGGTATAAACGCGAGCTAGTAGTAGTCTTAATAAGAGCGACGCCGGATATCCTAAACCGCGAGCTAAAGGATATAGTTAAAGTAATTAACGCGGCGCTTAATATCTCTTCCGCTATAGTAGCGAGACGCCTCTTAAGCGGGGATATCGCGATAACGTTTAATACGGCGGCATAACCTTACTAGCAAAACTAAGACTAAGTAAGGAGCGTCTTTAAGCCGGAGGCAGCGATAGCGCGCAGGGCCTATATAGTAATTACGAAGAATGTCTTAATAAGGGTCTTTAAAATAGATAGAGCGCTCTTAATTAAGGAAATCACTAATATTAATAAAGTAGAAGTTATATAAGCGCGAGCAATACGCCCTTAAACTAAGACCTTAATAGCTATAACCCTTATTATTAGTATAGGCAGCTTAGCGGAGGCTAATAAGCTATACGATATAAGCCTATTCTTAAAGGCTTAGATATTCCGATACGAGCTATATAATAAGTCGGTTAGACTTACTTAGTACTATAACTACTATAAATATAAGCATATCGCTAAACGTTATACCTTAATGCAGCTTTGCGCTTACTATAAGAGGACCTCCTATATAGGCGGCGAGGATAAGTACCGCGTAAAGAAAAGCGAAATCTCTTATAACTATATATCTTATAGCGGGCAGCACCCGGCATAGTCCCGCACCTATCTTATAGCGGTAAAAGCTTAGGATAAAGCAAGGGACTACTACTTAAACCGCTTATAATGCTTTGCTAGCACTTATAGCTAGCTAGACCTTTAAATCCCCCTTCCCTTTATAGAGGACTAAGGGCTTACTACGTTATAGGCGCGGAAACGCCTTAAGCGGCTAAAAAAGGACGGGCAGACGCCGTCGGCACCGCCGGCTAAGGTATAAGTAGTAAGCACTAACTTAAGTAGTATTAAACGATATATAAGGCAATAAAGCGCGTCGCTCTTAACTTAGGCTATTACCTTATCTTAAACAACGAACTTTACCTTAACCCTTTACGTATAAAATTAAAGGTCCTTTATTAAAATATATAGAAGAGATATAAGCTAGCACGACTAGCTCTTAGCCACCGCGCTAAGTATAACGTAATAGCGCTTTAAGAGATAGAGAAAATATAGGGCTTAAGGGCCTTGTTCTTAAGGGGCGCACTATACTAGCTAGTTTATAAGGAGGGCCGCAACGCGATATATATTTATAAGAGGCACGATATAAGGACGTAGATATTACGGACTAAATGCGATTAAGGGGAGATAACCTTTAGTAATAGCACGAGGCTAAGGTCCTTATACTCGCCGCCGGAGGGGATTTAAATAGGCCTAGCTAAGGCCTTAAGAGAGGTTAATAGCTAAGGCCCGCTAGTCTTAATAAGGGACTTTAATATCTATTACCCGCTATAAGACGCTTATAACCGGACTTTTAATAAGGCAGAATAGTTAGTTAAGGAGGCCGCGCGGCTCCGGCTTAAACTAGCTACGCTAAGGGGGGAATATATACGTTTCTTTTACGGATATAAAGATAGCACGATCGACCTTATATAAGCTATAACGGAAACGGCTATATAGTTTATCGGCCTTAACCTAAACCTTATAAAGTCTAACTATATCTTATAAGTAGTCTTATTTAAGATAGGTTTTAAGCTAAAGGAGGTATTAGCAATACTAAGGTAAAAAGAGGCGGAAAAGAAAAGGGTTAAGGCGGAAACCCTATCTTAGCTTAGGATATAATAGCCTATGCTTTATAGCCCGTAAGAGATCGATGCGGAAATAGATAGCTTATATAACGATCTCGATAAAATTGCCCGCGCGATAGTCCTATACTAAAAGCAAGCGATCTTAAGGGGCAACGTATAGTTTACCTTTAAGGCGGCTTAAGCTACTTAAGTTGCGAAAAGGGCCTGGAGATACTATAAAGGATATAGGATATAGGCAAACTAAAAAGCGCTATAAGAAGCGGCTACGGCCTAAAAGCAAGCCGTGTACGACGCGAGATAAGAATACTAAAGAGACTTCTTTAAGGAGATTAGCGCTAATAATACTAAGCTATAAAACGTTAAACGATAAGCGCGTCTATATAATAAGCTACCCTTAAACCTAGCGCACCTACTATTATTAACCGGTAAGGGCTATAAATACTAACTAACCCTTAACTTCGAAGAGAAAGCCCGACTTTTAGCGGAGCGCTTCTTTTTAGCCGAAGCCGCGACGCTTTTAAGACCTCCTTAGCGCGCGGCTAAAAAGGAGCTTACTATAAAACGGCGTATCGACCTTATAAATATATCTTAAGCGATAGGCAAAATAGTAAGTTAAAAGGCGGCAGGCCTAAATAAGGTCCCCCTCGGCTTCCTTAAGCTTTATAGCTTAGCGCTCTTAGCCCGACTAGCGATAATTTTCACGGCCTATATAGAGATATCGTACTTTCCGACTTAGTTCCGGTCCGCGAACGTAGTAGTGCTAAGAAAACTAAGGAAGAAACCCGGGGTATACTATACTACCGGGGGGTAAAGACTTATTTCCCTCCTACTAACGATAAGTAAGATCTTAAAGTAGATCTTAGCTTAAAGACTCGCGACCGCGGCGGAAGCGAATAAGGTCTTGCTTAAAGGATAGTTTAGGAATAAAAAGGAGAGGTCTATAAAAGCGGCAATACTTTAAGTAACGGAACTAATACGCGTAATATAAGCTAAAAAAGGGATCGTATTGTTCTTTTAACTTAATATTAAGGGGGCCTTTAATATAGTTAACTATAAGAAACTTTTAAGGGAACTTACCCTCTAAGGCTACCTTAAGTAGTTTATAAAGCTAGCTTATAGCTTTATAAATAAGCGCTACTTTACCTTTTATTTTAATAAAAGAAAGGCTATACCGGTCCGAATTACTACTAAGGTCTTTTAAAGCTCGCCGCTATCCTTAATCTTATTCCTTTATTATATAATACCCTTTTATAAAAGACTAAAAAAGCTAAAAGGAGTTTATATTATCGGTTTCGCTAACGATACGAATATCCTTAGCGTAGGCCTTAAAAAGGGATTAATAATAGCGCGGCTTAAGGCGGCTTAAGAGGTATACGCCGTATAGATAAAGGAGTTTGCGGTAAACTTTAAACCTTTAAAGAGCGAGCTTATCTACTTTATAAGAAGATATAAAGCAATTACGACCCCTATTCGCCTTAAGGCCGCTACGGTAATACTAGTTTAAGACGCTAGGCTCTTAAGGGTATAAGTAAACCGTAAGCTTAAGTAAAAGGCATACCTTAATAAGCTACGCGCTAAGCTAAAAAAGCAGAACCTAGCCCTTATAAGGCTCGTAGCGTCTATATAAGGATATACCCTACTTAAGGCCCGGGAAGTCTATAGTAAAGTCGTTTAGTCCTTTATATTATACGCTATAGTTATGTTCTATAAGATAACCTTAGCGGATAAAAGGCCCCGCGGGATAGCCGCGAAGTTAGCGCGGGATTAAACCGCTTACCTTTAAATAGTCGCGGGGGCCTACTAAGCTACCTTAGTCTACTAGCTTAAAGCTAAAACCTAGGTCCCGCTAATTAACCTCTACCTAAACTAAAAAATAGCTAATACCCTTAAGAGGCTAAAGGACTCCGGAATCCTAAACTAAATTTAATACGCGTCCGCGTTAATAGTAAGACTACTCCGGCAATATAGATAATAGCTAAGGCGGCCTATGCCCTTAAAGCTACCGCTCGCGGAGGTATTAAGGGGGGTACGGTCTTAAGTTAAGTCTAGCAAGCTTTAAAAGAAGAAAAGAATAGAGGAAATCCTCTTTAAGGAATAAGCAAAGCGGTAAAGCTTAAAGGAGGAACCTATTAAATAGCGCCGGACTACGCTTTACCCTATAAACTTACCGCCCCGGTTCGATAAGGCCGTAGCGCTTAACTAGCACGGGGCGCTGCTTAAGTACCTAAGCTCTACGATTACTTAAATACGAACCGGAGTAATAGGCCTTAAAAACTTCTTATTCCGCTATAACGTACTTAAAGTAATATCGCCCTTTTATAACTACAAGCAACGATAAAATACTATTTACTACGCGATAATAAGCTATAAGCTTACTAATAAGGTAAGGGGGACGCTATTATAGCGACTCCGTAACGCGGGTAAGGTGCGGGCGAAGCTCTAAAAATAAGAGACAGCGGCTATGCTAGTAAGATAGTTCTTAAGCTTAAGGCGCTTACGATAATTCGATTTAGCAATATGACTATACCGAGGGGAAGATAAGGTATACGTAACGGCTCCGGCTATACTTTAGTTAAGAGGGGATATATATTAATTAAATCGCCCCCTTAGCTCGGCTTAAGGGAATAACCTACTAATATAATAAAACGCTATAAAGCACTAAAACGCCGAAAACTTCCCCCCCCTTTAAGACCCTTATTTAGCTTATAAGGCCCTTATTAGACCTACCTTAAGCTAGCGCCTTAGCTAGCTTCCCCCCCTTAGTTCCCCCCTTTAATATTAATCCTCTACCTTAGCTAAAGCCCGAGCTCGTTATTATTATGCCCGGCGCCGCGTTAAGCGCGACCGGGAGCGACGGCGGACTTCCTTATCTAAGGAGTGCTATAGGAACGTCCCGCCTAACTATAACTACGGGTTAAAGTAACGGGCGCCCTCCCCTTCCCGCGCTTACGATAACTTAAAGTCGCGGCGGGAGTAGAAGTAAAAGACGTTATCTTACTAGCAGCCTATTAAAGCGTCGGCTTTAAGGCCTACGGGGTTCCTAACATTAATATCGAAGGCGGCATAAGGCTAAGCCGGGTAAGGCGACTTAAATAATACTTTGTCGATTAAGCGGTATTAAGCATCGTAAGAAAATTAAGGGGGAGAGACCCGGCCTTACTATAAGTAAAAAACTAAAGGTACTTAAGGTTTAAGCTAAAGTCTTTAGTGTCCCCCTCCTTACTAGCTAGGTTAAGAATAGGGGCGGCGCGGGCACGCTTTAAGGCGTTAGCCGCGGGGCTGCTAGCTTTAAAGGCACTGCTCCTAAAAAGGCTATAAACCCGTTTTAGTATAGTTAAGAGGACGTCGCGGCCTATAGACGGGCTAAGGGTAAGCGAGGCAAGGAGCGAGGTAAGGTTATTATTATAGTCGCTATCGCTACCGCTCTTAAGGTCGGAAACGATATAGACGGTGTCGGAACTAAGTAAGGGGCTAACTTCGTTTTTAAGGACCTTAGTCTTAGTCTTAGCCTCGTTATCGTTGCCGTTATCGTTATCTTAGTCCTCCTTTTCTTTTAGCTCGTTATTACTAATATTAAGCTCGGGCTCCCTTAAGTCGGACTTATTAGTCTTAATAGCCTTTCCCTTACCTTTGCCCTTAAGCACCCCTTTATACTTAAGCTTGCGGGCGAGGGCGGTGCGCTCTTAAGCATAGGCCTTAGCGAGAACCTTAGCTTAAGCCTTTTTCTTAGCCTTAGCCTTAGTCTTAAAGTCTTTTAAAACGACGGGAATCTTAAGGGGCGGGGGCTTAAGCGGGATAAGAGCGGCGCGGGTATATATAAGGTCGGGGTTAAGTAAGAAACCCTTAAAGGCAATATCCCGGCCCTTATAGCCGCTAAAGTTAAGGTAATCGGCTACTATAAATAGCGCGTTCTTTATACTCTTTAAGTTTTAGGCTATAGCGTAAACAGTTTAGTAGATAACTATAATAGTGCTGTTAACCTTATTAGCGAGCTTAGTATTAGCCTCGCGGGCCGTACGCGCGTTGTTAATAAAGCGGCTAAGGGTAAAGGCGAGTAGCTTAATATTCTTATTAAGGGAAGCCGGACTAAGGGGAGCACTAAACGTAAGAGCCTGTGCTATAGTAAAGCCGGCACGCTGCCGAAGCTTTATCGCCGCGGAGGCGAGCTTTATATATATAAAGCGCTTAATAGGCCGGCCGGATTTATATAACTCTTTTTAAGCGGTATAAACCTTATAGGCCGTATCTTTGCTTATAGCGGTAAGCTATAAAGGAGATTAGCTAAGGTATATAGATAGGTTTAATATAAAGCTACTTACCCGGAAATAAAAACAGTTGCTTAAGGAGCATATAATATACGCTTTTATAAAGATAGCTAAAAGAGGATTAGTTATACGGACTATATATGCTTATATAGCGGATATAACTTAAATATATATAAGCTTAGTTTTAATAGCCTTAAAAAACTATAAGCGTATTATCGCTCGATAGACGGCCTATATACGTATAATAAGGAATTTTACGCTTAGTACTATAATAGGCCCGGGCCTCTTTATCCTTAGTATCTTTATTTAGTAGCTTAAGGAGTAGACCCGTATTAAGGTTAGAAAAAGTAACTTTTTTCTTTAGTATAGTAGCGATAAAGAAGATAAATATAACGATAGCGGAATAATAGTTATATAAAGGGGGCGGGGCGGTAAGAAGGCAGTAAGCTTATAAAAAAGATAAGCGCGTTTATAGTAAAAAAAAAAAGGAGTACGACTATACGCGCGCGGTGCGCGGGAGGCTTTATCTTTAAAGCTAAGCGCGAGATTAGTAACCGAGCGGCGCGAATAAATAACGGTCCCGATTAAGATTACGCGCGCATAGCGGGGCGCCGAATTCCTATTAGCGGGGACCGCGACGGACTTACTATTTAAGGTCGCGCTACCCGCGGGAGGGGCGCGAGTTAAGATCCTATTTACCCCTCCCGCCCCTATATTAAAAGGGCGGATAAGGGGAATAAGAGAGGGTCTACTGCCTATACCTTAAGCTTAAAGCGCAATACTTTAGACCGCGGGCCGCTTAGGTTAAAGGCGGCCCCGGCCTTGCTAGGCCGCGTCGAACTACTTAGCGAGCGGGATATACTCGCGGCGGAAGACGCACTCCTTTTTTCTTTATATAAAGTTATAAGACCTCGTGCGAGGCGGACTAAGCGCGAATAAGGGGAGGTTTTACCTTAAGCACTCCGGTTTTTCCCTCCTATTTATAAACATCGAATTTCTAAAAACCTAGATTAAGTCCTTAGCGTAAACTTAATAATAATAATAATAATAATATACTTTTTTTATACTTTTAAGATAGCCTTATAATTTATATACTTAAGGCGTAAATACTAAGTATAAAAATCTATATTTTTTGCTTTTAAAGAGGTAATAAGGAGGGAATCTTTTTTTAGTAAAAGTTTTAAAAGAATATAATAAAGCTTATCTTTAAAATATCCTTAAGTAAGAATCTGCGCTATATTATTTAAAAGAAAGACCTTATCCTTACTTATAAGGGTATAGGTATTCTTAAAATATAACTAGTTAATTATATTAACTTTAATTTTAAGTATATAAAAACAATCTTTAAGTATATATCTTACTTTAAAGTATAGGAATTTAAATACTAAATCCCCTTTTCCTTTTACTAATATAAAAGAAGCTTTTCCTTAGCAGACTTTTATTTTAATCTCTTTATAGTTAATAAGATAATTCTTATTTATTACTATATGCTTAATAGCATTAATATTCTATATAAAATTAAGAGTCTTTTTACTATATTTAAGAAATCCTCCTTCCTTTACCTTTAATACTATTTCTCGGATTTAAGGGAGTAAGGCTTTTAAAGGTCTTAAGAAAGTATTTTTATTAGCTTTTAAATTTACTTTTAAAAGGGAATCTATAAAAGTTAAAATTACTTTTAAAGGGTTATTTAAGGCTACCTTAAGGGTAAGGACTTAAAAGAGAGGAGAGGATAACTAAGAAAGGTCGATAAGATTTATATTAAAGTCTATTTTAGTTAAATTTAGAACCTTATCTCCCTTTTCGCTTAATTTTATTTCTTTTACTCTTTTCTTTAATTTTGTCTTTTTAAAAAAAAAAGAAAAAGAAGAAGGCTTTTTTAAGGTAGGTTTCTTCTTAGTTACCTTATTTAAATCGTCTATTTTCTTTCCTTTAAGCACTTAATAAGAAGGGGCTTTTTTAAAGTAAAGTCGGAAGTAATTAGCTATTAAGTAACTTAGTTTTTTATATTCTTTATAGTAAGAATTTAAAAAATTCCCTTACTTTTTCTAAGGCTTCTTTTATAGTAAGAAAGCTTTCTCCGAAAAGTCTTTTATATCCTTTACCCTCTTAGTTTCGTTTAAAAGACTAGCTATAAAGGTCTTAAGAGAAAAGGCTATAAAATTATACTTAAGGCTTTATATAATATTAGTTATATAGCTTTTAAATTCCCCGCTAAGGGAATTTAAAATCTATACTATAAGAACTACTTCCGGAATATCTATTTCTTAAGATTTTAATTCCTTATAAACCTCTTTTACCTTATAAAGGTATTTCTTTAACTATAAGTCGGAAGGACTTAAGTTAAAAAGCTATTTAATAAGTAAATAATTTAATAAGAAATTTAAGGGATTATATAGCTTTTATAGCTCTTTTTAAGTATCTTTAGCAGTAGTAATATACTTAATCTATATTAAGGGACCGTTTTTTAAGCATAGGAAAATTAAAGTAAGAGCTTTTTCTATCTTTATATAATTTACTTACTTTAAAGTAGCTATAAGCTTTTCTTTAATATTAAGGGCCTATATATACTTAGTTTAGTAGTACGTAGCCGAATAATTGTTTATTTAAAGCTAAAGAGGGAAGGGGGAAATCTCTATTTAAGCTACGTAGCTTCGTACTTTATAAAGGTCGCTTAAGTAGCCTATACTTAAGTTAAGTTCGGGTCGAACTTAAGCTAAGTTTAAGTAAAGTTATATACGACTTTAGCTATATATTAGCTTAACTTTAAGTCGTTCGCTATAATATAACTATAGCTCTTTTTATAGTATAGCTTATAATACTATCCCCTTTTTAAGCTATTACGCGCTAAGGTATATAATATTATTGCCCCGCCCCCCGCTTTACGCTTAATATTAATTAGTATAGTCGTCCTTATTATACTTATAGTTATATGTTAATATACTCCCCCGATTAATATCGCCTTATAGCGTTAAATACATTATATGCTTGCCTATTTACGCCGCTATATTATCTTAAGTAGCGCTAAGGCGGTATAATATATTTTCTTTACTTACTGCTATTATTAGTGCTTAAGGCACGCCTTGCTTTCCCGCTACTTATAGTCCCCGGGCATAAATACCCTTTCTCTTTCCCTCTCCCTCTTTTTTCTTTCTTTTTTCTTTAATTATTAATTTTCTCGCGCGCGCGCCCCTTCTTATAATAGCTTTATCGCGCCGCGCCTTAATATATTTACTATAACTCCCCGCGCCTTATCTCCCGCTATATTATAAGCGTTTACCTATTTAGCGCCCCTTAGCACGCCCGGCGACTATATACTACCGCCTTTATATTAGTCTTCGCGCCCGCCGCCGTCGCTTAGTAAGTAAAGCGTAATATATAGCACTACTATACGGCGCCCCCCTTACCTTATATACGTTAAACGTATAGCGTCTCTTAATACGGATACTTAGTATAGCGCTTATTAAAATTAAGCCTCGCTTTAAGCTTATAATTATTTTGCTTATACCCGCGCTAAGTTATATTATTTACCTATACGTCCTCGTTCTCGGACTTTATATAATATAACGCTAACGCGATATTAATATACCGGCGCTATAGTTACTACCGCTAACGCGCTTTAAGACTATACGTCTTAAAGGACGTTTAAGGACTATCGCGCTAACCTATATATACGTTCTCCGATTTTTAATAGATACCGGCTAAAAGGATATTGCTAATAATTACTATAGTATATAGAGTTAGCCTACGCCGCTATTATAGCGCGCTAAGCCTAAATATATCTTAACGTTTAAAGTTAATTTATTAATATTAGTTAGTAATAAGTAGCTTGCTTAAATTAAGTCTTAGTTCCTTATATATTTTATCTATATTTACTTTATATCTTATTATATCTTATTATATCCGTTATTTATTTAGTTATTATCCTTACTTAGTATGCGTTTATAGTATATCTTTCTTATATCCGTTATTTAAAATCGTTTTAATGCTTACTAAGTATAGCTTAAAACTCTCCTTTGTTTTTCTTAGTTTTTGTCTTTTTCTTTACTAGCTTCTTTATTTTATCTCCCGCTCTTTTACTTAGCTTATTATTATCCTTCCGCTTTGCCTTTATTATTCTTTATTACGCTATTATACCGTTCCTTAAATTCCTTTAAAGCAATTATATCCTAAAAGTCGTTAATTAGCTACTATATTAAGTTAGCGTACTTATACTACTTTACTAAGACTTAGCGTTACCTCCCCTTTTTAATCTATCTTTACTAAGCTTACTTAATCTTCTTTATAACGTACTTTAGTTTATCGTTTTCCTTAATTACTAATAATAGCTAATAGTTATTAACTATTTAGCTAAGTAAGGGGTTATCCGCTATATAGTAAAGGAACTTTATATATAGTTTTTTATATACCCTTCTTAATATATTAAGTTTTACTATATATAGGCTAACTACTTTTATTATAGTATACTTTTAATATAGCTAGTTAAGCTTTTAGTAAAGCTTATTTATAGTATACTTCTTTATATCTAGCTATACCTTATCGCTTACTTAAAGTCTTTCCGCTAGTATATAAGACCGGTTTGCCGTCTCCTCTTACCTTACTTATAACGCGGCGATCGCCGTTTAAAGGAAGTTAGCGACTTCCTTTATTCTTTATATAAAGCTCCGTACGCTCTCTGCGTTTAGCATAAGCGGTCCCTCCTTTTATATAATTTAAATTAGCTTAATATCGTACTTATATATAGTAAAAAAGGGGCTTATACTTATTATTAACACTACTTAATTATTAAGCGCCGCTTAAGCGTAAGGTAGCTATACCCTTTAATCGTCTTACTTATAGTAAACGTATATACGGAGGTATGCTTATACTTTTTAGTTTACGCGCTTTATCGCCTTATTAGTCTATAAGTAATAGGCTAAACTTAGTTTCTTTTAAACCTTAATTTATTAGTAAAATTCTTTTTAAAAATGCCTTATTTAGTTCGTCTCTCGATTTAAGATAATAGATTTTAACATTTTATAAAAGCGGAAGTAAGGTTATAAGAACTTAATAGCGTATACTACTACTTTTATTATTAATATCGCTTTTAAAGTTATTATTTTTATTAGCTAGTCCGTTATTACTTAAAGGTTTTAAAAGCCCTTAGTCCTTATTAGCAGTAAGTTAATTATAAAGTCTATCGTTAAGTATATAAACGGCTATATAAAGGGTAATAATAGTTAAAAAAGCCCTTTTTAAAGTTACTTTTAAATATACCCCTTATTATATAGCCCGTAGTTTATAATAAGCTAGTATACTATTAATAACTAACTTAGCTAAAAGAACTTTTAAGCTAATATCGCAAGCGTCCCCTTACGCCTTAAGTATCTTACCGCTATTAAGTTATATATCCGCTAAGCGATTAATACTATTATAAAATCTAGACGGCCACGCCCGGACTCCTTACTTTACTCCTAAAGAAGCCCCACGGAACCCCGCGACGGGAACGCTTAAAGCACGCACTATAAAGGCTCGCTTAAGGAGATACGACGAATATTACCGGTCGGACCCCGCTAAGGTTTCCGGGATATAACCATAGATAGTTAGGAGCCTACCTAACTATAGTTTACGATATATCTAACTATAAGAGATACCGTAAAAACTATCGGGCAGATTCCGCTAGTATCTTTAGGGGATTTTTAGGGATTTCCGCGGGATATCCTAACTATAGTTCGACCTATTTCTAACTATAAAAGCACCCCGGAAGACACGGGATAAACCTTACCGCGATTTCTAAGGGATATCTAAGGATATTTAAGGGATTTCCCTAATTATAGTCTATAGTATTTCTAACTAAGCTTATAC
>JAPEBW010000664.1:0-43050 GCA_027405785.1 Ophiocordyceps robertsii
CCGGCGCCGCGTTAAGCGCAACTAAGAGCGACGGCGGACTTTCTTATTTAAGGAGTGCTATAAAAACGCCCCGCTTAGCTATAACTATAGGTTAAAGTAACGGGCGCCCTCCCCCTCCCGCGCCTATAACGACTTAAGGTCGCGGCGGGAGTAAAAGTAAAAGACGTTATCTTACTAATAGCCCGCTAAGGCGTTAGCTTTAAGGCCTACAAGGTTCTTAATATTAATATCGAAGGCGGCACGAGGCTAAGCCGGGTAAGGCGACCTAAATAATACTTAGTCGACTAAGCGGTATTAAGCGTTATAAGAAAATTAAGGGGGAGAGACCCGGCCTTACTATAAGTAAAAAACTAAAGGTACTTAAGGTCTAAGCTAAGGTCTTTAATATCCCCCTCCTTACTAGCTAGGTTAAGAATAGGGGCGGCGTAAGTATGCTTTAAGGCGTTAGCCGCGGGGCTACTAGCCTTAAAAGCACTACTACTAAAGAGGCTATAAACCTGTTTTAGTATAGCTAAAGCGACGTCGCGGCCCGTAGACGGGCTAGGGGTAGGCGAGGCGAGGAGCGAAGTAAGGTCGTCGTTATAGTCGCTATCGCTATTGCTCTTAAGGTCGGAAACGATAAAGATAGTATCGGAACTAAGCAAGGGGCTAACCTTATCTTTAAGGACCTTAATTTCGGTCTCGGCCTCGTTATTATTACTATTATTATCGTCTTAGTCCTCCTCTTCCTCTAGCTTGTTATTACTAATATTAAGCTTAAGCTCCCCTAAGTTAGACTTATTAGTCTCGACGGCCTTTCCCTTACCCTTACCCTTAAGCACCCCTTTATACTTAAGCTTATAGGCGAGGGCGGCGCGCTCTTAAGCATAGGCCTTAGCGAGAACCTTAGCTTAAGCCTTCTTCTTAGCCTTAGCCTTAGCTTTAAAGTCTTTTAAAATAATAAGAACCTTAAGGGGCGGGGGCTTAAGCGGGACGAGAGCGGCGCGGGCACGTATAAGGTTTAAGTTAAGCAAGAGACCCTTAAAGGCGATATCCCGGCCTTTATAGCCGCTAAAGCTAAGGTAATCGGCTACTATAAATAGCGCGTTCTTTATACTCTTTAAGTTCCGGGCTATAGCGTAAACGGTTTAGTAAATAACTATAATAGTACCGTTAACCTTATTAGCAAGCTTAGTATTAGCCTTATAGGCCGCACGTATATTATTAATAAAGCGGCTAAAGGTAAAGGTAAGTAGCTTAATATTTTTATTAAGGGAAGCCGGACTAAGGGGAGCACTAAACGTAAGAGCTTATACTATAGTAAAGCCGGTATACTATTAAAGCTTTATCGCCGCGGAGGCAAGCTTTATATATATAAAGCGCTTAATAGGCCGGCTAGATTTATATAACTCCTTTTAAGCAGTATAAAGCTTATAAGCTATATCTTTACTTATAGCGGTAAGCTATAAAGGAGATTAGCGAAAGTATATAAACGGGTTTAATATAAGGCTACTTACTTAAAAATAAGAACGGTTACTTAAGGAGTATATAATATACGCTTTTATAAAGATAGCTAAGAGAGGATTAACTACGCGGACTACGTATACCTTTATAGTAGACACGACTTAGATATATATAAGCTTAGTTTTAATAGCCTTAGAAAACTATAAGCGTATTATCGCTCGATAAATAGCCTATATATATATAATAAGGAATTTTACGCTTAGTATTATAACGGGCCCGGGCCTTTTTATCCTTAATATCTTTACTTAGTAGCTTAAGGAGTAGACCTATATTAAGGTTAAAAAAAGTAACTTTCTTCTTTAGTATAGTAGCGATAAAAAAGACGAAAGCGATAATAGTAGAATAATAGTTATATAAAAGGGGCAGGGCGGTAAGAAGGCGGTAAGCTTATAAGAAAGATAAGCGCGTTTATAGTAAAAAAAGGAGGAGTATAAGCGTATACGCGCGGTGCGCGGGAGGCTTTATCTTTAAAGCTAAGCGCGAGATTAGTAACTAAGCGGCGCGAATAAATAATAGTCCCGATTAAGAATATATACGCATAGCAGGGCGCCGAATTCCTATTAGCAAGGACCGCGATAAACTTACTATTTAAGGTCGCGCCGCCCGCGGGAGGGGCGCGGGTTAAAATCCCGTTTACCCCTCCCGCCCTTATATTAAGAGGGTGGATAAGGGGGATAGGAGAGGGTCTACTACCTATACCTTAGGCCTAGAGCGCGATGCTCCGGACCGCGGGCCGCCCGGGTTAGAGGCGGCCCCGGCCTCGCTAAGCCGCGTCGAACTGCTTAGCGAGCGGGATATACTTATAGCGGAAGACGTACTCCCTTTTCCTTATATAAAGTTATAAGACCTTATATAAGGCGGACTAAGCGCGAATAAAGGGAGGTTTTACCTTAAGCACTCTGGTTTTTCCCTCCTATTTATAAATATCGAATTTCTAAAAACTTAGATTAAGTCCTTAGCGTAAACTTAATAATAATAATAATATAGATATAAAAAAGTTATCTTATACTTTTATAAGATATATTATAGCTAATTAAGAAATTTTAAGTTTAATTATTTTAGATAAGGATTAAAGATTTATTTTAAATTTTTAGTAAGATTTAATATAAGCCTTAAGTATAAAGTATAAATTATCTACTGCTTTTTACCTTATTATAAACGGAATAATAAAACAATTAAATTAAACGCTTAAGTAATACTTTAAAAGCTATAAAAATTATTAAAAAGATAATTAGCTTTTTAAATTACTTATAGTATAGTTAGCGTATAATACTTCTTTTTTTAAGCTTATTAAAAATACTTTAGTATTCGCGAATTATAACTTTATATTAAAAGCCTATAAGTTTTTTTTACTTAAAAAAGTTATAGCTAAAAAAGTAATATTAAACTTTAAGTAATTAATTAGCTTATATAGATTTATAAAATTTAAATTAAAATATATTGCTAAAAGAATATTATATTTTTATAATAAGAAGTAGTCTTTAAAACCTTTTTTATTTAAAAGCGATAAAGTATATCTTTTAACAAGGAATCTTAAGACTATAAAAGAGTAAAATATACTCTCCCGCAGCCTATAGGCTAAATACAGCATAAATAACACATAGTATAAATACGCTAAAAGATATATTAAATCCGCTATATAAATTTATATACTATACATATTTCTATATATTATTCTACCTATATATAAGCAAGATATAAGCAGATTAAGAAGAGATATATATAGAAACTATATATATAATCCGTGCTAAGTCGCTACGCCACCTTATATTCCTTACGGAATTAATCCCTAGGCTTATAAATATAATATTAACCTAATAATAGCTATTAGCCTACTATATATAACTGCGCTAAATAGGGGGCTCTTTTCTAAATCACTTAAGTCACTTATAGCTTAAGGATTGTCTATATAAGGAGGCCTTAGTCCCCCCTTTATCTTATATAGATTATTAAACTTATATATATATATCTTACCTATTTCTTTACCTTTTTACATACTCTTTACATTATTATAATCCCCTTACTTATAGCTATAAGCCTGCTCTCTTCTATACCTATTCGCTCCTTAATTAGTTATAAGCCCGGCTTCCCTTTAAGCCGGACTTACCCCCGACCCCTACAGACGTTTTTCCGACTATTACGTAATCGGAAAATTCTAGTAAAACTCTTTCCTACCTTTTACGTAGTTACGCTTACTTAGCGTATTTTCTCCAGAGTTCTCCCGTAATCTTATCAGACTCGGTTCCTTAGTTTTCCCCCTCTCCTCCTTCTTCCTACACCTTATATATTTATAACTATATTTATAGGACTATATTAAACATAAAAAACCTTATAAAGATCTTTCCCTTTATAATAACCAACGTACCTTTAAATACAATTCTCCTTGTATTTTTCAGACCCTTTTTATTAAATTCTTTTACTAATATCCTTTAATTAATATTTCTTACCTCCTTTTTTTTTAATTAACGTTTATACCGAAATACCTCTTAAAAAAATCTATAAAAAACATAGCTACTAAGAACGTATTATAGAATCCAGACGGCCACGCCCGGACTCCTTACTTTACTCTTAAGGAGCCCTATAAAACCCCGCGACGGGAACGCCCGGAGCACGCACTATAAAGGCTCGCCTAAGGAGATACGACGAATATTACCGGTCGGACCCCGCTAAGGTTTCCGGGATATAACTACGGAGGGTTAAGAGCCTACTTAACTATAGTTTACGACGTATCTAACTATAAGAGATACCGTAAAAACTATTAAGCGGATTCTGCCGGTATCTTTAAGGGATTTCTAAGGATTTCCGCGGGATATCCTAACTATAGTTCGACCCGTTTTTAACTATAAAAGCACCTTAAAAGATACGGGATAAACCTTACCGCGATTTTTAAGGGATATCTAAGGATATTTAAGGGATTTCCTTAATTATAGTTTATAGTATTTTTAACCGGGCTTATACTTAGTTTATTAAGCGATTTTATAAGGATATTTATAGTTTATCTATATACTATAGATAGTATAGTTAGAAATCCTTAAAATTAGCTTAAAGAACTAAGTATAAAGTAGCTAGCTATACCTTTAAAAATAGATAAGCTTTTTACTATTTTTAAACCCTTATATACGTTTATATGCGGTAATTAGTTCGTTATACCGGCCTAACTAGCGGTAATTAGTCTATAGTACCGGCCTTAACCGGCGGTAATTAGTCCGTAATACCGGCCTTAACTAGCGGTAATTAGTCCGCACCCTATCCCCCTATCCTTACGCCGTAGGGCGTAGTAAAACGACTATGAATTTAGGAAGCTAAAAGGTTCTTTAAATTATTCCTTTTAGTTACTTTAAATAAAATCCGTTTTTATCCGGGAGAAAGCCGCCGGAGCCGTCTCTTAAGATCTATATACTAAATCCGCGGAAATCCTTGCCTTTATACGTCTTATAGTTAAGAATAGTCCTCTCTCTTAAATAAAACACTATACGACTATAAAGTTAGCTTAAGAAGCTTTAAAAACCCTTTATAATCTAGTGAATTTTACCTCGAATTTTCTTCTTATAAAAGAACTATTTAACATAACCTTTAAAACCTATACTTCGATCGAGGCATATCTTAATAAGATAAAAGAGCTTTTTAATAAGCTAAATACACGAGAAATTAAAATCCCCGAGGTAGTAATTATTACTTAGATTTTAGAATGCTTAAATAGCTCCTATTCTAGCTTTATAACTAATATTTCTTAAGCTCTTTAAGATAACGCTTAAGCCTATACTTTAAAATCACTCTCTTTAATCGATAAGTTTAAAATAATTAAAGCTTTAAAATGTCCCTCTTTTAATTAGCTGTTCTTTTTATATAGTAAAAAACCCGCCTTCTATAAGAATTATAAGAAAAAGGGCTATGCTATAAAAAACTATTTTTAGCTTAAGGAAAATAAAGATAAGCTAAAGGCAGTAAGTTTTAAACCTAAAGCTTCTTCTTTTTCCTACTCTTCTTATAAAAGGCCCCTTTTAATTAGACCTTCTCGGGACTATTTAAATAGGAATAATAAGCGTTCTACGCCTATACCCTCCTTAAGAGAGTCTTCTTAAGAGAGAGTTTTAGTTACTAGAAAATTAGTAGTTAAAGGCCGAAAAAAGAGACGAGTTTCCTCCTTAAAAGAGTCCTCTCCTTCTAAAGAAATACTTTATATTTCCAACTCCTTAGCTTAAGTAAATAACCCTCCTCTTTAACCCTTTATACCCTCTATACTCTCTATACCCTTTATACCCTCTATACCCTCTATACCCTCTATGCCCTCTATGCCCTTTATACCCTCTATCCTCTTTATATCTACTATACCTCTTTTATATACACCTCTTTTGTATACCTCTTTAAAAGAGAAAAAGAAAGCTAATACAAGAAATATTATAAGACCTTTAAAGCCTTTTCTTTCCTTTATTTCTTATGTTGTTTTTAAGGTAGATAAAAATGTTATAAAAATAAAAAAAGGGAATATATATAACTTTATCTTTAATATATAGGCTTTTAAGCATATAGTATATAATAAATCACTCCTCTCTTCTTATAAAGATATATATATAACTATTACCTAGGGAAAAGCGTCTTTTATTATAGTTAAAGGCGTAGGAAATCTATATTTTAAATTTCCTAATAGCAATATACGCTATATATTAAAGAACTGCCTTTATAAACCCTAAATTAGTGTTAATATAATAAGCTAATTATCTCTTTTTAATACCTCTGCTTTTATAAGTAAAGATAATATTACTCTTTTAGATAAAGAAGTAAATATACTTATATAAGGCTTTGTTAATAACGGCCTTTACTATATCCTTATAATTATAAAGACTCGCTTTTAAATTAACAATAAAATATATAATATAAAAAGCTCTATAAACAATATACCTATAGACAATATATCTATAAACTATATAATATCTATAAACAATATAACTATAGACAATACCTTTAAAAATAAAGATAAAAAGTCTAGAAATAAAAAGAAGACTATAGATATAATTCTTTAGTATAAAAGATTAAGACATATAACTTATAACTTACTATATAGATACTTAAGAAAAAGGTATTTTAATATAAATATAAACAAAGCTAATATAATAAAGATAAAGCAATGCGAAGCTTGTATAAAAGCTAAACAAACAGATAAAAAGAAAAAGACTCCTTTAAGAAGGAAATATCTCTTCTTAGATAAAATACATCCTGATATTTAAGGCCCTTTAAAAACCCCTACTTATAATAAATACACATACTTTTTATCCTTTTTAGATGCTACAACTAGATATCTAAGAATATACATTATAAGAAGTAAGGCAGAATGTCTGCCTAAATTCTTAGAATATAAACAGGAATTAGAAAATAATATAAATAAGACTACTATAAAAGAGGTTTTTTCTAATAATGCAAGAGAATTTACATATAATATAAAACTATACTGCCTAAAAAACGGCCTTATATATAATACATGTCCTGTATATACCCCTTATTCTAACGATAAAATAGAAAGAATAAATAGAACTATACTTAATAAAGTCCGGGCTATGCTTTTTACCTCGAACTTACTAAAATACCTATAGGGTAAGGCTGTTTTAGCAGCTATATATATATATATAATAAGTCCCCGCACTTTGCTATAGGTTTTATATCCCCTATAGAAAAGAAGAATAATATAGCTTTAAGTTTAAAAGACTTAAATAAAATAAAGGTATTTAGAAGCACTATATTTTATAAGAATAAAACTCTAAATAATAAACTAAAGCCTAGAGCTTATAAAGGGGTAATAATAGGCTATAAAGATACCGCTTATAAAATATATAACGTTTCTAAACGAAAAGTAATAATTTTTAAAGATATAACTATATAAGAGAATAACTTTTAAAATAAAGAGGAATATACTAATTTTAATAACATGCCCTCTTTTAATAAGATGCTAAATAACTATAATACTAGAAATAACAGTACTAGTAGTAATAACAACAATAACAATAATACTAATAATACTAATAATACTAGTAATATAAATACTAGCGATATAAATATAAGTAATAATAATACGAAAGATACTAATAATATAGATAACAATACTAGCGATAACAATACTAGCGATACTTAGTAAAAGGATTAAAGGATTTTAGTAGAAATACCTACAAAGCCTACTAAATACTATAAAGATTTTATAAAATACCCTATATATAATATTATAATTAATCATAATAATACAAAACATATTCTTTTTATTATAAAAGGAAAGAAAGATCCTATAAAACCTACTACTTATAAGCAGGCTATAAATAGTCCGTAAGTAAAAGACTAGGATAAAGCTATGCTAACTAAACTAAACGAACTTATAAGTCTAGATACTTAGAAAATATAAGAGCTTCTTAGTAATAAGGAGGCTTTAAGAGGCTAATAGGTTTATAGAATAAAGAAGAATAATAAAAATAATATAACTAGGTATAAAGCTCGCTTTCTAGCACAAGGCTATAAGTAAATATATAGCTTAGACTATATCGAAACCTTCTCTACAACCGCTAGACCCGAGTTTACTAAACTCTTATTAATACTAGCTATAACTAATAATTAGTAAATACTATAATACGATATAAAAAATGCATTTATATATATAAATATAGATATAAAAACATATATAAATATACCACAAGGTTATAAAGACTATATTATAAATAAAGACCTTAAGTATAAAAATAATAAGCAGTATAATAAGAATACAAAGCTAGTTGCAAAATTAAAGAAAGCTTTATATAGTCTTAAACAAAGTTTAATGCTTTAGTATAACTTATTATTTAAGGTCTTAGGCAAGCAAGGATTTTCCTGCCTACCTATAGACGAAGGGGTATTTATAAACAATAAGCTATATATAGCTATATTAGTTTACGTAGACGATCTTTTGTTTTTTAGGCCTATAAAGGATTCTATAACTTGCATAATTAATAAAATAAGCAAGGTCTTAAAGATTTAATCTTTAGGCGAAGTAAAAGACTTCTAAGGAATAACTATAACTATAAACAGAGCGAAACAGAACATATATATATCCTAAGAAAAATATACCCTTAATAAGATAAAGAAGTTTAATAAACAAAATAGTAGAACCTTAAAAACCCCTGCTATAAAGGGAGTTAAATTAAATAAAACAGAAGACTATATAGCTATAAAAGAAGATATTCTATTATATTAAATGCAAATAGTCTTACTATTATTTTTAGCATTGTTTTTAAGGCTAGATATATTATACGCAGTAATATTATATGCTAGATTTGCTTTTAACCTAGAAAAACTATATTTTAAAGCACTAGATACGATCTAAAAATATTTAAATAAATATCCTAGCTTAGACATATACTATAACTACAATATAGCATTTAATATGCTATTTTCCAAAGCCTATACTAATACTAATTAAGCTAGTGATCTTATAGACCGTAAGTCGGTCTCTAAATACTGTTTCTTTATAAATAACAACCTTATAAGCTAGGCTTGCTAAAAACATAAATGTATAGCACTCTTTATATACAAGGCCGAATATATAGGCCTTAAGGAGGCTAATAAAGAAGCTTTATATATATATAGCTATTTTAATACTATAGTAGAAGGAATGTCTATAAATATACTTAAAAAAAAGTCCTTATAATTTTTATAGATAATCAATCTGCTTTAAAAATAGCAAAGAATCCTAAATTACATAAGCTAAGAAAACATATAGGCTTAGTATATAACTTTACGCATAATAGTATTAAAGAAAAAAAGATAGAGGTTTATTATATAAAATCTAAAGATAATATAGCAGATGTATTTACTAAGGGATTAAGCTTTATATTATTCGATAAATTCCGAAGTTTACTAGGAATTAAAAAGGTTATAATATAAATTCCTATAATAAAAGTTTTTAGCTATTTCTTACTCTTTTTAGCTTTCCTTTATATAACCTAAGGTTTTTTACCTATATAAAGGTTTTCCTTAGATAATAAAATAAAGAGGTTTTACTTAAAACACATAATAAGTTTTTCCTTTTAAGAAAGATTAAAAGCTTTAAGTTTTTTCCTATAAAAATAGGTTTTCTTAAGCTATAAAAAAAGAATTTTTCCTTATTTTAAGGCTTTTTACTTTACTTTAGTTAGTATGTTTAAAGCGCACTTATATACTATAAGTACCTTTTAAGAGAGGCTATAAGAGAGTAAAATATACTTTCCCGCAGCCTATAGGCTAAATACAGCATAAATAACACATAATATAAATACGCTAAAATATGCATTAAATCCGCTTTACAATTTTACATACTATATATATTTCCATATATTATTTTACTTATACATAGGCAAGATAGAAGCAGATTAGGAAGAGGTATATATAGAGACTATATGTATAATCTGTGCTAAGTCGCTGCGCCACCTCGTATTCCTTACGGAATTAATCCCTAGGCTTATAAATACAGAATTAACCTAATAACAGCTATTAGCTTACTATGTATAACTGCGCTAGATAGGGGGCTCTTTTTTAAATTACTTAAGTTACTTATAGCTTAGGAATTGTCTATATTAGAAGGCCTTAGTCCCCTCTTTACCTTAAATAAATCATTAACCTAATATATACATATCTTACCTATTTCTTTACCTTTTCGCATACTCTTTATATCTTTATAATCCCCTTACTTATAGCTATAAGCCTGCTCTTTTTTACACCTATTTGCTTCTTAATTAAAACTAATAGACTTAATAAGTCTTTAAATTATAAGAAAATAAGATGTTTTAAAGTTATAGAAAAAATAAGAAAAGTTAATTATAAGTTAAAACTTTTAACTAATTTACTTATTTCCTTAATATTTTATATATCTTTATTAAAGCTGACTTTATAAGAAGCTAAGGTAGGTAGTAAGAGAGCTAGACTTAAGAAGAGTTAAAAAAAGCAAATATATAGTAAAGACTATACTCGCTAAAAAGATAGAAAATTAAAAATACTTTTATTTAGTAAAGTACGAGGATTATCTTAATTTAGATAAAACCTAAAAATCTATAAAGCACTTAAAAATGCTTTAAGAAAAGTAAAGGATTTTAATTAATAAAACCCTTAAGTAAAAATATTAGCTTCTTTAACCTAGGATTGTTATATTATTTTAATATAGTAAAAGTAAAAAGAAATTAAATAAGGAAAAAAACTCTATAGTTAAGTTTATACGACTTAGTATATATTCTTTTTAGGATAAGATTATTATATTCTTATAGATTAATATAATTAGAATTTTCTTTAAAGAATTTCCAAGGTTACTCTTTTTAAAGTAGGATTTTTATAATTATTCTATTTAGCTTTTTAAAGTTAATAGAAACTTTTAAAAGGAGGATATTTATTTTTTTATATTAAAAAAGACCTTAAAAAGAGGAATATATAACAGAAACCTTATTTTATTAGTAATCTTAAGTACTAAAAGTACTAATATTTAGTAAAGTAGATACCGCTAAATATAAAGGAGTAAGTAGTAAAGTAAATACCGCTAATTATAAGTTATAAATATAAAAGTAAATACTAATAGTTATAAGGAGAGACGATATAGCTTAATAGTTAAAGACGGCTAGTATTAGCTATAAGCGGTATAAGTTAAATACGCTTATAATTAGCTTAAGTTAGCTTTAGCTAATAATAAGATTAGTAATAAATAAATCGACTAATACCTTATATAATCGACTAATACTTTATATAAAGCTAAGGTAAGAGGCCTCTTTTTAAAAGAGAATAAAATCTTATAAAAGGTTTTAAGATAAAAATATTTAGTTTTATAAGCTAGTTATAAGTAATAAAGCGTAAATTACTTATAACTAACAATAAAGATAGCGTAAGCTATTTTTATTAGCTTAAAAAGTAGTTTAGTAACTTTATAAGCTATATAAGATATAAGTTATAAATTAGTATATAAAAGTATATAAAAGTATATAAAAGGAAAGTCTTTTAATAGCTTTAAAAGGGTATAAAAGAAGGTTTTTCCTCCCTTTTCCCTTAACTTCTTCCTTTTTTTCCTTTTTCTTTATTTTTTATTTTTTAGATAGTTTTTACTTAAGAAATCCGTATAATAAGATACCTTTACTTTATTTAGTTTAATAATTTATACTAAGTCTTTAACTCTTTTTCCCGCTATAAAGTTATAAACTATATAAATTAAACTAAGATACCTATTTTTATAAAAGATTAGTATTCTTATAACAATTTTATTATAACGTTAGGTTAATATATAGGCCCTTAAAAAGCGTAATTATAAATAAAGAATTATTGTTTATTAACAGGTTTTAATTAAACTTATATTTTATCTTATAAGTTAAACGTAGGTTATTAATAGCGTTTTACCTTTTAACTAATAAGTAAATAAAACGTATAGATTAAATAATATAATACTACTTAAAATACTTTATAAATTTAAAATAAATAAACTAATTATTACTTCTTTAAGTAGTATAATTTGCATATAATAACGCAACTAAAATTACTACTAAGCTATCCCTTAATTAAGTCTTTTTTAGCTATTAGCTAAACCTTTTTATTAATATCGAAGATAATATTATAAAAAGGAGGTATTTAAAGTAAAAGTAAGAATTAATAAGCTAAAAGCTTTATAATAATAACTTAAAAAATACTAGCGAAAAGCTATTAAAGTATAAGCGAAGTATTATAGTTTTAAGTATTAACTACCTTTACTTAAAGGTAGTAACTTTATTATACTTTTTATAAAGAATTTATATTTTAAGGATAAGAAGAAAAAGTTATTCCTTAAGTATATCGGACCTTTTTAAGTATTATAAGCTATTAAAAAGGAAGCTTATTATTTAGCTTTTTTAAATAAGTACTTATATATATATAATATATTTTATATTAGCTTATTAAAAGTTAAAATAAAAAAGCTAAGTAATAAAAAAGGCGCTAAACCGTTAATAATTCTTAACCTTTAAAATAAAAAAGGCGAATAAAAAGTCTAAGAAGTACTAAATAAAAAACGCGTTAAAAGTAATACCTTTTTTTTAGTTAAGTAAAAAGGATAGCTTATAATATATAATTAGTAAGTTAATACTTAGGATATAGTAAATAGCTAAGCACTTATTAGCAAATACTTTATTAATCTTACTAAGAAAAAAAAACGTAAAACTAAGTAAAGACTAAGACGCTAAAGGCATAAGGATAACCTACTTATTAAGTTACGATTTCTTACTAGCTTAATACTAATTCCTTATTAATTAACTATATTCTTAGTTAAGATAACTATTTATAAATTAGTAAAATATAAAACGGGGAAAAAAAGTAATTAAGAGTAAATAACTAAAAGAAAAGATAAAGCAATGCTAAATCCTCCTTAAAATAATAATAATAAAGGCAAAAAACTATAAACTAAGCTATTACTATTTTATATTATTAATAAAAAAAAGAAAAATAAACCCAAGCTATTTTTTACTTATATTAATACTTCGCTAGCATTATAAGAACTTATTAAATAGTCCCTTAATCTATATTAATTAAGAAGGGAAACGTTAGTATATCCCGCTCTTTTATTAGCTATATTTTAATTAGTATAATACTTACCTTTACTTTTATAATAAGTAAAGTATATTGCTAAGATATATAGCTTATATTACTTATAAGTAGCTAGAGTTTTAACTATATTTCTTAAGTATAGTACTTAAGACTAGCTATATTAATATTTAAAAGCGGCGTTAAGGTTAACTAAGTAAGTAGTTCGCGCCGCTTATAGATAAGCGTATAATAACCGCTATACTAAGACTAAGAAATTATTAGCTAAACGCTAATATATTAACTGTATATTAATTACTATTATATTCTTTTTAATATTTATAATACTATTCTCTTAGTATAAGCAATATATGCTTTTTTAAAGATAGCGAAGAGAAGGTTAGCAACGTAAGCTATACGCGCTTATATATCGAATATAGCCTAGATATATATAAGCTTGATTTTAATAGCCTTAGAAAACTATAAGAATATCGTCGCTTAATAAGCGCCTTATATATATATAGTAAAGAATCTTAGGTTTAGTACTATCGCGGGCTTAAGCCTTCTTATCCTTAGTATCTTTCTTAAGTAGCTAAAAGAGCGGACCTATATTAAGATTAAAAAACATAACCTTCCTTATTAATATATTAGCTATAGTAGTAATAATATAAAGGAGGTAAAGCGGTTAGTGCGCGATAAAAATAAAGCGGCGGTAATATAACGGACTTATAAAGAAAGTAAGCGCGTCTTTAGTAAAAAAAGGAGAGGGTATATAAGCGAACGTAGTGCGTAGGAGGTTTTATCTTTATAGCCGCGTATAGAATTAGTAACCGGGCGGCGCGAATAAATAACGAGCTTAATTAAGAATATACGCGCGCTTTAAAGCGCCGGATTCTTATTAATAAGGCCTTATTATAAGCCTACTTTTATAATAAGTTAAGGCCGCGCTACTTATAAGGGGGACGTAGGCTAAGAAGCCTTACTTACCCTCCTAACTATATGTAGGGAGGGTTAAGTTAAAAAGGGGATAAAAGATAAGCTACTACTTATACCTTAAGCTTAAGGTATAGCGCTTTAAGCTATAAGCCGCTTAAGTTAAAGGCGGCTTTAACATACTTAAGCCGCGTTAAACTGCTTAGTAAGCAGGATATACTTATAGCGGAAGGCGTACCTTTTTCTTATATAAAGTCGTAAGACCTTATATAAGGCGGACTAAATATAAAAAAAAGGAGGTTTTACTTTAAGCGCTTTAGGTTTTCCTTTTTTTTTAAAATATAGAATTTTTAAAAACTTAAATTAAGTCCTTAGTATAAACTTAATAATAATAATAATAATACTGTTCTCTTTTTAATAAGTTATCTTAGTAATATTAAACGCTTTATAAAATCACTAAGCCGTTATAGTAAGGCGGCGGTAAGTCTTTTTATTAAATATAAAGGTATTATTATTGCTATTATTATCCTAAAAGTTAGTATTATTAATATTAAGTATATAAAGCTCTTAAATGTAATTAAGTATAGTAACTATATTAATTTAGTTACTAGCTATAAGTATAACTATTTATATAATAAATAGCTATTAAAATAGTAATAATAAATTTAATTAATAATTATAGTTAATTAATAATATACTTAATTATAAGTAGCTGTATAATAATAGCACTACTTATACTTTATAAAAGTAATATTAAAGAAAATATACTTAATCTTTATAACTTTAATAAGCTTTAGCTTAAATACTTTATAAGCTATAATAATAGTATAAAATAATATATATACTAAAGTTTAATAAGTATTATACTACTAATATAAATAGCGCGGGCTTTAGCTTTAAACTATATACGTTTTACCTATAAAATAATAAAAATATTAGCCTTATTATTACTTATATTACTTTAAGTATTATTATTATTATTGCTATTATTATTCCTTATTATATTAAGCTACTTTCTCTTAATAAAAGGCATAATAAGTAAAGTATTATAGCTAAGGATCGCGAATATCTTAAAGTCCGATTAGTTTTATATAATATAATAAGAGGGGTTACTATTATACTAATAAATAAAAGTCCGCTAATAATACTAAATAGTATTACTACTTTTTACGCTAGCTTTATAAGGTAACCGCACTATTAGTTTAATAAAGCACCCCCCGCTTAGCTACTAGCTACTTTATAACTATCCCCCCTTTATAGTAACACGTCCTTAAGCTACTAATTAACACGCCTTAAGCGCTTATTTATAGGCCCCGGTTCTTATAAGTAAGGATACCTTAGCTATAAGGGAGTAAAATATACTCTCCCGCAGCCTATAGGCTAAATACAGCATAAATAACACATGACATAAATACGCTGAAATATACATTAAATCCGCTATACAATTCTGCATACTATACATATTATCTTATATTATTCCACCCACACATAGGCAAGATATAAGCAGATTAGGAAGAGGTGTGTGTGGAGACTATATGCATAATCCGTGCTAAGTCGCTGCGCCACCTCGTCTTCCTTACGGGATTAATCCCTAGGCTTATAAATACAATATTAACCTAATAATAGCTATTAGCCTACTATGCATAATTGCGCTATATAGGGGGATCTTTTCTAAATCACTTAAGTTACTTATAGCTTAGGAATTGTCTATATAAGGAAGCCTTAGTCCCCCCTTTACCTTAGATAGATTATCAACCTTATACACACACATCTCACCTATTTCTTCACCTTTTCGCATACTCTTTACATCTCTATAATCCCCTTACTCGTAGCTACAAGCCTGCTCTCTTCTACACCTATTTGCTCCTCAATTAGTTATAAGCCCGGCTTCCCTTTAAGCCGGACTTACCCCCGACCCCTGCCGACGCTTTTCCGACTTTTACGTGATCGGCAAAATCCAGCAAAATTCCTCTTATCTTCTACGTGGTCGCGCTTACTAAGCGTATTTTCTCCGGAATTCCCCCGATATTTTATCGGACTCGGTTCTTTGTTTTTCCCCTCTCCTCCTCCTTCCTATACCTTATGTCTTTACAACCACATCTTAAGGACTATATTAAATACAAAAACCCTCATAAAAGTCTTTCCCTTTACAACGCTAAACGCACTTTCCAACACAATTTTCCCTATATTTTTCAAACCCCTCTTATTATATTCTTTCACTAATATTCTTTCGATTAATACTCCTTACCTCCCCTCTTTCTAATTAACTTTCATACCGAAATACCTCTCGAAAAAATCTATAAAAAACATGGCTACTAAGAACGACTACTAATTTAGCAAGCTAAAAGGCTCTTCGAATTATTCCTTTTAGTCACTCCGAATAGAATCCGTTTTTATCCGGGAGAAAGCCGCCGGAGCCGTCTCTTAAGATCTATATGCCAAATCAGCGGAAATCCTTGCCCTTATACGTCTTATAGTTAAGGATAGCCCTCTCTCTTAGATAAAACACTATACGACTATAAAGTTAGCCTAAGAAGCTTTAAAAACCCTTTATAACCTAGTAAATTTCACTTCGAATTTTCTTCCTATAAAAGAACTATTTAACATAACCCTCGAAACCTATACTTCGATCGAGATATATCTAAATAAGATAAAAGAGCTTTTTGATAAGCTAAATACATAAGAAATTAAAATCCCCGAGGTAGTGATTATTACCTAGATTTTAGAATGCTTAAACAGTTCCTATTCTAGCTTTATAACTAATATCTCTTAAGCTCTTCGAGATAACGCCTAAGCCTATACTCTAGAATCACTTTCTTCCTCTTTAATTAACGAGTTTAAAAGGATTAAAGCTTTAAAAGGTCCCTCTTTTAATTAACTGTTCTTTTTATATAGTAAAAAACCCGCCTTCTATAAGAATTGCAAGAAAAAGGGCTATACTATAAAAGACTGTTTTTAGCTCGAGGAAAATAAAGATAAGGTAAAGGCAGTAGGTTTTAAACCTAAAGCTTCTTCTTCTTCCTCCTCTTCTTATAAAAGGCCCCTTCCGATTAAACCTTCTCGGGACTATTCGAATAGGAATAATAGGCGTTCTACGCCTATACCCTCCTTAAGAGAGTCTTCTCGAGAGAGAGTTTTAGTTACTAGAAAATCAGTAGTTAAAGGCCGAAAAAAGAGACGGGTTTCCTCCTCTAGAGAGTCCTCTCCCTCTAAAGAAGTACTTTATATTTCCGACTCCTTAGCTTAGGTAAATAAACCTTCCCTTCCCTCTATACCCTCTTCTATACCCTCGATATCCTCTATACCCTCTATACCCTCTATGCCCTCTACCCCCTTTATATTTACTATACCCCTTTTATATACACCTCTTTTATATACCTCTTTAAAAGAGAAAAAGAAAGCTAATATAAGAAATATTATAGGACCTTTAAAGCCTCTTCTTTCCTCTATTTCTTAGGTTGTTTCTAAGGTGGATAAAAATGCTATAAAAACAAAAAAAGGGAACATGTATAACTTTATCTTTAATATAGGGGCTTCTAGGCATATAGTATATAATAAATCACTCCTCTCTTCTTATAAAGATATATATACAACTGTTACCTAGGGAAAAGCGTCTTCTATTATAGTTAAAGGCGCAGGGAATTTATATTTTAAATTTCCTAATAGCAACATACGCTATATATTAAAAAACTGTCTTTATATACCACAAATTGGTGTTAATATTATAAGCTAATCATCTCTTTCTAATACCTCTGCTTTAACAAGTAAAGATAATATCACTCTCTTAGATAAAGAGGCAAATATACTTACACAAGGCTTTGTTAATAACGGCCTTTATTATATCCCTATAGTTATAAAGACTCGCTTTTAAATTAATAATAAAATATATAATATAAAAAGCTCTATAAACAATATACCTATAGACAATACACCTATAAACAATACAACATCTATAAACAATATACCTATAGACGATACACCTATTAACAATATAACATCTATAAACAATATACCTATAGACAATACATCTATAAACAATATACCTATAAACAATACCTTTATAAATAAAGATAAAAAGTCTATAGATAAAAAGAAGACTATAGATATACTTCTTTAGCATAAAAGACTAAGACATATAAATTATAAATTACTCTATAGATACCTAAGAAAAAGGTATTCTAATATAAATATAAACAAAGCTGATATAATAAAGATAAAGCAATGCGAAGCTTGTATAAAAGCTAAATAAATAGATAAAAAGAAAAAGACTCCTTCGAAAAGGAAATATCTCTTTTTAAATAAAAGTTTATTATATTAGCTTAACTAGCGGTAATTAGTTTATTATACCAGCCTTAACTAGTAGTAATTAGTCCGTAGTACCGGCCTTAACTAGCGGTAATTAGTCCGCGCTTTATCTCCTTATCCTCGCGCTATAAAGCGTAGTAAATAGTAGTAATTCTTACTTATTTAAACGGAAATCCTTTAAATGTCCGCTAAGCTAAAAGCGATGATATTATACGATTAAGTACTTATCTTATAAGAAGTTAAATACTAAACGATATTTTCTTCGGTAAAAAGCTCTTATTAGCCTTTAAGTTTAACCTTAATAATAAGCACCTTTTCCTTAACGCGCTTATAATAAAACTTTAAGATAAGTAAGCTATAAAAGCGGAAGAGGCCGCGGCCTACTAAGTATACCGGTTTAATAATCTCCTTTACCCTTTTTAAGGTACTATACTATAATAGCTTATAAAGCTAAATAAGACGTAAAATAAGTCCCGCTTAGCTAAGCTAAGACTACTACCCTTTAAAACGCAATCCGCTTTTAAAATACTAATAAAGGATAGACTATAAAATAATAAAACCTATATAATTAAGTAAACTAAATTTAGTATTACTTAAACGGATCGATTATCCTTTAAATAAAAAAAGTAAGAATAAGCTAACCTTAAAACTATTTAGCTCCCCGCTAATTAAATACCCTTTAGATTAAGCTTATAATAAAGTTACTTTTTCCTTAAAATAATAAGCTTAGTAGATATTTCTACCGTATATTATTAATAAAGTTTAACTTAAAAGCCTTAACTAAAAATCCGCCTTAAAGGATACTTAGTAGTTTCTTAGTTTAATATTACTATTTAGCCTCTTCCGCTATAGCTATGCTAATTAAGACATTTTCGGGACTCTTAATTAATAAAAACGAGCCTTTTATACTAAGGGCCCCGTAGCGTACCGGATTCCGGGACGCGTATAAGATAAAAGGCTAAGCGCTTAGCGAGAGTATTAAAACTAAGACCTTAATAATAAGCGATAAGGATATAGTAAGCGATACTTTTAGCGGGCTAAACCTATTTATACTTAACGTATAGATATTAAGACTAAGTATAGCCTTAAGCCCCTTAATAAGAATAGTAATAATATTAAACGAATAATTCCTTAGTCTCTTTTAAGTACTAAAAAAAGAAAACGCGCTTATTAAGCCTTAAGAAAAACCTTAACTATAAGCTAAGGATATAAGAAGATTTAACTTATTAAGACTTTTAAAAGTATCCTTTAATAAAGTCTAAGAAGATAATAAAGCTAATATGTTTTAAGGAGTAGACCGTTTTATTAACTTTATCCGCTAAAACGCTAATAAAAGCGAGGTTTATATAGATAAATTAGCTATTTAATTGCCCTCCTTTTTTTAAGAAAGTATAGCGGAATAGTATTTTAAGGACCTCTTAAAACTATAATAAAAAGAACTTAGCGAGCTTAGTATTTAACTAAGCTAATAGATCTTCGCTTTATAAAAACAGTTCGGAATCCGCTTAAATATAGCGATATAAGCACTTAATAAAAAGCACTTAATTATTAAAGATATAGTAATAAGATTTAACTTTAAGTCTTAAATATCGCGCTTATAATATAAAGCTAAGGCCGCGCTTTATTAGCTAAACTACCTAACTATAGTAATTTACTAAAAGCTAGATATTTACTTATAAGAATCCTTATAACGTTTAGTAAGAAATAAGAATATTAATAGATAGATTAATAAATACGAGGAAATTCTTTTTTAGCTATAAGTTAAATATACTTAAGAATCTTAAAAGCACTTATTAATATAAAAGAATTAAGTTTAACCTATAAAAAGGCGAGGGCTAATTAGCTATACCCTATATATACTTAACGGATAGTTTAAGACGCCTTAGCTATTTATTAAGGGCTTGCTAAGGCCGCGGGTTATATTTATAGACTACTTAGTAAAGACGGATATACTATAGGCCTTATAGCGCTCGCTAAGCTTAAGGAGAAATCCGCTTAAATAGTTAAAAATATAAGCTAAGGTCCTTTAGCTTAAAAGGGAAAGAACCTTTAAAACTATATATTTACTAATACTAAAGCTAAAGCGGGTATACCCCGCGATTAAAGAAGGAATTATAGTAAAAACCAATAACTATTAAAGGCATAAAAAGTATAATATAAAAAGAGCTTAATCGGATATTAATAAAAGCTTAAAAGAAACTATAATTTATACTATAGTAAAGCTAGTATAAGAGGCCGATAAAGTATACGGATTTTATAGTAAAGCATTCCCTTTAAAGAATAAGCTTTATTAATACGTTAAAGATAAACACCCCCTTAACCTTTATTAAGACGTTACTATATAAAGATATAGCTTAATATAGTAAGTAGTTATTTAAAAGCTATAAAGCGTTTAAATAGTTAAGGCTTCCTTTAATATTTAGCTATTAAACCTTAATAAGCCGTTATAATTTACCTATATACGCTTACTAGTTTATAAAAAAAAGGCCCGGAATAAGTATTAAAGCCTATATAAATACTAAAGTAGACTAAAGCCTTATTTAAGCTAACTTAAGAAAAACCTTTTAAGATATAATTATAAACTCCTCTTAACGAATTCCTATTTAAGGAGTAAGAAGGATAGCTATTATTAAATAAGTAAAATTTACCGTATATATACTAAGAAGGCTAAACGGTAGCCTTATAGTTATAAAGGTAAGAATCGGCGCTTAAATAGTAAAACGCTTAGCGGCTAATATATTACTTAGCTAAGACTTTTTAGTTCCTTACTAAAAGGACCTTATTAACTCTATATCGGTTTTACGGATCGGGGCCTATAAAGGGATTAAAGCTAAAGTTAAGATAGTCTAGCTAAGACTAGTAATATAGAAATAGGTAATCTGCTTAGTTACTATAAAGATTCTAGCTAGTTTTAGCTACGCCTTACTTATATAAGTCCGGGCGCCGCTATTAAGGCGTAATATAATATTTTTCCTTAATAACCCTAAGCTCGCTTAGATAATAATATAAGATTATAAGAGCTTTATAGCGATAAACTATTTTAAAGAACTACTAGTACTTTGCTAAAGCTAAAAAGTAAGGATAATTACAGACCTTAATAAGTAGCTTTAGCTATATAAGAAGGTCGACGCTATTACTCCTTTAGTAAAAGCCCTTATAAAAAGTCTAAATAAAATAAACCTTATTAAAGACTTCTTATAAAAAAATCTTAAAGCAAACTATAAACTTAAGATCGGCCGAACTAAGGACCTACCTAAACTTATTACTAATAAGGGCATCCGGATTTATGCTAAAGACTTAAAATATATATTAAAAGTCGAAGATATCCTTTAATCGTTTCCTTACCTTTAAAGAGATAAAGGAGTAGTAGATATAAATAAATCCGAATATATACGCATTTTTTTAGTAAAAGGAAAGTAATACTAATAAGTCGTATTAAGATTATACCTATTAAGTAATAAAGATAAGAAGGTAGTAAATACGATATTTAGCTAGCTAACTGCGTAAGGCCGATTAAAATAAGTCTATAGGCTAACCCCGTTTACGGCGCCGATATTTATAGTATTAAGGTGCAAATCCGCTATATCCGCTATATACGTTAATTATCCGACTATGTGATAACTGGCGCGCAATGTTTTTACATAGTCGGACGGATTAACATTTTGTGGTTATAAGCCCGGCTTCTGCGCAGCACCCTGTTCGATTCCCGACGGAGGCATAGGTCTTTTACCGCAGTATATACGCGGGTTTTTTACTATCGCATCTCTTATACCGGGTATATCGAGATAGGGAGGCTGTTAAGGTGTAAATCCGCTTTATCCGCTATATACGTTAATTATCCGACTATGTGATAACTGGCGCGCAATGTTTTTACATAGTCGGACGGATTAACATTTTATTATAGTATAGAAAATAGTAAACGGAAAAGAAAAGGGATAAGTAATTATAAACTTATAAGGGATTAACGCTATTACTACTTTAAACGCTTACTTAATGCCCCTTTAAAGCGATATAATTAAACGCCTTTAAGAAAAGAAGTTTATTAATATAGTAAACGTATAATCGTTTTTTTATTAGTTCTTAGTTTATTAAGACTACTAAAAAAGGTTTATAGTTATAAGCTATCGCGGGCTAAAAAGATTATTAATAATACTTATAAGCTTTAAGAACTCGCTAGTATACGTTAAAAGGTTTATCGATAACGTCCTTTATAGATACTAAGAATATATAGCGGCTTATATTAACAATATTATTATTTACTTTAATATAGCTAAAGAATACTTTTAATATTTTAAGGCTATATTCCGCGCTTTTTATAACTATAATATTACTTTATCTAGACTAAAGTCCTTTTTAGTATATATATCTATATAGCTCCTTAGATTTAAGGTAGACGCTATAAGCTTAATAAATATAAATAAACGTATATAAGCTTTAAAGGATATCGCGTTCTTAAAGAACCTTTAATAGCTTTAAAAATAAATCGGCCTTACTAAGTAGCAACACTATATAGTCTTACATTTTGCTAAGGAAGTTAACGTCTTATAAAAACGAAAAATAAAGCAACTTTAAGTAAGATAAGAAGAAGAAGTCCCCTTAAGGGGCTAAGGATAGGCTTAATACGCCGTAAAAGCCGCTTTTTAGCTTACTTTAAAAAAAGAAAAGGCCTTCGCGATTTTAACTAAAAGACTTACTAAGCTTTAAACAATTTACTACTTTAACCCCGCTTAATAACTATTTATTTAAATCGATATATCTTAAGAATATAGAGTAGCGGCTATAGCTTTTTACTTAAAAGAAGGTATAGAATAAGATAAAAAGACGCTATTAGCTTAAACTAAGGTCTAGCTTATTATCTACTTAAGCTACGCCCTTAAAGGCGGAGAACCTTAATACTAGCCTATAAAACTTAAAGTAGCTAGTTTAATATAAGTAATATATACGTTACGCATTATAGTACTATCCGTAAAAACGCTATAAGTAGTTATCTTTACCGATTATATAAGTACTTATAGAATTATATACTAGAAATCCTTATTTTTAACTAATATAAAATTTAATAATAAGCTAGTCCTCGCGTCTTAATACTTAAGCTAATTCTTACTTAAGGTATATAATATCCTAAGCGTTAAAAACGTTATACTAAACGCGCTCTTACGTTTACCGCACTAAGATAATAAGCCGGTATCCTTAAACTAAGAAGGGGAATTAAAACGTATTTAAGAAGATAAGATAATAGACCGCGTATTCCTTTACGCGGAAGTATTAATTAAATTGCCGCTCCGCTAAAAAATAATTAATAGATATATAGAGGATATATAATAAGCAAAAATTATAGCGTAGCTTAGCGATAAGGACGGTATCCCCGGACTTTTATTCCTCCGGTTATAGGGGTTGCTATACTTTATAGAGAATAATAAACGCTAAAGACTATATATCCTTAAGACTTACGCTAAGGAGATCGTTAAAGACGCCTATACTAAATATTTTTATATTAGCTATACCTATATATAGTAAGATTTATTTAAAAGCTTCTTAATCTTATAGCTTAAAAAATACGTAAATAAGGTCGTAGATAGCTATAATACTTACTACTATAACTAAACCGACGAAAGTAAGACGCTAAGATAGCTTATCCCGATTTAAAGCTTATTAGTTTTATAGTTTTATACTATATAATAGCAATAAACTTTATTACTAGGCTCTTAGTAGTTAAAGCTAAATAATCCTTATAAAAAGATCTTATAAGGAACTTCTTTAATACTTTACTAACTATAACTAATAAATTCTTAAACATATATCTTTTTATCTTAAGTAATAACTAGTTTATAGCGGAAGACTAAGTATAAGCGTTATATACTAAACTACTTTATACTAACTAAAGGATTCCGAAGGGGATAATCTTTAACTAAGACGTAAAGTTTACCTTAGTATTTTAGCGGACCTTATAGCAAGCCTTTAAATTAAAGCTTTTTATATTTACCGCTTAGTACTTTTAAACTAACGTCTTATTAAAAATATAAAACTAAACCGTAAAAATCGCGCTATAATTCTTTACTGCTAATTTCCTAAACCTATACTAAACTAATACGCTAGTCGCCTTTTAGTTTAGCCTTAATAATTCCTTCTCCTTAATAATTTACGCGGCCTTTAATAAGCTTATTATAAGGATAAAAATAAATAACGGCCTTTAGTTCTTTAATAACTACTTATACTTACGAAACTAAGAGGTCTTATAAAAAGAAGCTAGGTTAGCTATCGCTTACGCTTAAGCCGCTATAAAAAATAAATATAATAAGAAACACCGCCCGCTAAAATCTAAGCCCGGCGATTAAGTCTAGCTATAACTTAGTAAAGGCTACTATATTGCGGATAGCAGACTAGCAAAGCTTTAAAAAAGATATACTAAGCCGTTTAAAGTTATTACTAAAGTAAGATAGCTTATATACTAGCTAGATATAAAAGGGTCCTTTAATATCTATTTAGTTGTTTTAGTAGCATAACTATGCTTAGCGGATAAGCTAGCTATATACTTAAGACTAATCTAAGATAAAAAAACACCTTACTTAAATAAGTAAGAAGTAAAACGAATCTTATAAAGCTATATAATAAAAAAAGCTAGCGGAAAGCAAAAAAAGAAGTTCCTTATAGCTTAAAAAGGCTAGCTAAGTAGCTATAACTTATAGGTAAATAAAAAAGCGGTCTTCTTACTAAAGATCGTAAAAGCCTTTAAAAAAGCATAAGAGGAGTTAGCTACTTAACTAGTTCGGACGAAAGTATAACGCGCGGCTTTTATAACTTAATACAAAACTCTTTAACTAAGAGAATTAAGTAGTTAAGCTTAAGCATAAAACTTAAAAGCTATTATAAGTTATAAGAAACTATAACTTACTATACTTAAGGTAATTAGTTATTTTAATAATAATATACCGCCGTTTACCTTAAGTAATAAGGCCTTTTTAACCTTATAGTATACTTATTTAAATTCTTTTTACCGCTTACCCTCTTTCTTTTCTTTTCTTCTTTTTATAACTATATTTCCTTTTACCGCTAGCTATAGCCTGCTATACCTAACTTATTCTTATATATATAACCTTCTTTACTTTAAGCTTACGATCCTTATACTCTTATTTTAAGTCCTTTTATTATTTAATATCTCTTATAGCTAAGACTAGCTATTTTATAACTACTTTTTTAGCCCGCTTTTTTATAAGCCCTTATACTTTTAATATAAAGGATATAAGTAAGCGCTTAAGCTTTATAAAAATAAAACGGCTATCTTTTATAGCTTTAAGTCCTTTAGCGAAAGTTAAAACCTTTAAGTTTAAGCTTTTATATAAACCTACGCCGCTTTCCGTAGCCGCGCTTAAGCTAGTAGATTTAACTTAAACTACGGCACTATAAGGGATAGCTTATACTACCTTCTTTAAATACCTAACTTAAACGACTTACCTCCTAGCTTTATACTATAGCGTGGTCTAAACGGCCGGTTTCGTAGTAACTTAGCTATACCTCCCGCTTAGCTCTTACTATTAAAAAGCCCCCGCTACTTATATATTCTTTAAGGTATAGCTAAAAATCTTTATTAATAAAATAACTAGCTAATACTTAATATCTTTAAGTTAGCTAACCTTACTATAGTCTTAAGATTTATAGTAATTGCTATAGCTAGTAAAAACCTACTTTAGCTAAATAACTAAAATAACGTTTACGCCGTCCTTAACTATATATTTAAGGCTTAGCTTAACTAGTTTATAGCCGGGTTTATAGCGGCGTTTTAAGCTACTATAGCTAAAACCTTATCTCGCTTTATATATAGTCTAGCCTATACTATAAAATCTCTTTCTTAGCTTATAGCCGCTATAAGCTTTAAAAACCCGTTTAGTCCCGCTTAGCGAACGCTCTTTCTACCCGCCGCTATACTTAGCCTAGCTATATAAAGGCGTATAAGCGCCTTACTATAGTCTATCCGCCGCCCCTCCTTAACTAAAGGAGATAGCGATAACTAGCCTCGCGATATATTCCGCCGCACGATTTTATAAAAGCCGTTAGTAATAATTAATATAATCCTTAATAGGCCTAGCTTCGCGGGCCTATACTTTAGCGATAAGATTATAATAATTAAGAGTTTCCGCTTAGCTATAAACTACGCTAAGTTTTACTTATAGGCCCGCGAAGAGTTTAAACGTAACTTAACTTTAACTTAAGCAATAAAATTCTTAAGCTTTAATATTTACCTTATTAGCTATACTAAATATACGCTTTATATTCTTAATTTTAAGGCCCCTTCCGTAAAGAGGTTCTTTAAGATTATTAAGCATATTTAGTACCTTAAAAGTAAGGGGTTAAGCACTAAAGCTATTAAAGACCTTATTACTTACTTTTAAGCGGGAATATAAACGTTTAATACTTTAGTGCTAACTATACTTATTAATATTAGCGGGATAGCTTACCTTTACTTTAATACCTTCTTAGTAGCTAGACGCGTATTAGTTAGTAAAAAGGTATAAGTAGTAGCGCTATAAAAAAAAGATAATAAGTTAAAAAGCCCGGCGATAAAAAGCAGGAGATAACTATAATAGTAGCAGTAAGTAAGATATAATATCTCGCTTATAAGCGGCCTATAAAGCTAGTAAGTAATATAAGAATTTTAGCGGAGGATTAAAAAAATAGTATATAAAAGTAAGTAAGATAATAATATAAAATAAGGCCTAAATAAAGCTAGTCTCTTATAATATATATAGCCGGGGAATTAAAGTATTCCTTAGCGCGGAGACTCCTTACTACTTAAGAAAGTGCTTAAACGTATACCTTAAAAGAAAGTCGGAAAAATTTACTATAAGTTTTAGCTAAACACGCTAATCGCCTTAATAAAAACAAAGATATATAATTAAATAAAAAGCAAGGATTTACGATAAGAGCCGCTTATTAACTATCTTAAGCTCCTTAGCTACTATCGGCTAAATAGGCCGAAAAAACCATTAAAAGGATAAAAACGGTATACTATTAATATAGCGTAAAGACGCTATTATAAAGCTATTACTTAGCGCCCCCTTTACTTTATTCTTACTTTAAACCGATAAGGACTTTAGCTTTTCTTTCCTACTTAAGAGAGTTATTATAAAATCTAAATAGCTATGCTTAAACTTCTTACTTTATTCTTAAGGAGCTTTACGGAACCTTATAATAAGAACGCTTAAAGCACGTACTATAAAAGCTCGCTTAAGGAGATATAACGAATATTACTAGTTAGATCCCGCTAAGGTTTCCGGGATATAATTATAAAGGGTTAAGAGCCTACTTAACTATAGTTTACGATATCTTTAACTATAAAAAATACTATAAAAACTATTAAGCGGATTTTATTAGTATTTTTAAGGGATATTTAAGGATTTCCGCTAGATATCTTAATTATAGTTTAACTCGTTTTTAACTATAAAAGCACCTTAAAAGATATAGGATAAACCTTACTACGATTTTTAAAGGATTTCTAAGGATATTTAAGGGATTTCCTTAACTATAGTTTATAGTATTTTTAACTAGGCTTATACTTAGTTTATTAAGCGATTTTATAAGGATATCTATAGTTTATTTACGCACTATAGATAGTATAGTTAGAGATCTTTAAAATTAGCTTAAAGAATTAAGTATAAAGTAGCTAGCTATGCCTTAAAGAATAAATAAGCTTTTTACTATTTTTAAACCCTTATATATATTTACGTGCGGTAATTAGTCTATTATACCGGCCTAACCGGCGGTAATTAGTTTATAATACCGGCCTTAACTAGCGGTAATTAGTCTGTAGTACTAGCCCCGACCGGCTGTAATTAGTCCGCGCCTTGTCTTCTTATCTTCGCGCCGTAAGGCGTAGCACTTAACTTTCTTTTAGCTAAAAAAACTAATATTAATATTAAAAGAAGTTAAGCTAAGGAGACGCTTAGCTTACTACTACTTTATAATAAAAGAGCACTTTTTAAAGAAGTGCTTATACTTAACTTTATACTTATCTTAAATAATATAGTAATTAATACGCTTATTAATAATTTATAAGTATAAAAGTAAGTCTTTTATTTTTAGTAATAATAGTGCTAATAATAATACTACTTCCTTAAAGTAGTAGTAATAAGACCGATTAAGCTTTTAAATATTAGCAATACTTAGCTATAATACTCCGCTTATTATACCTCCCTTAAAAGGAAAGTAGCTTAATATAATAAGCGATAGTAATATTAATAATAATAATAATACTTAAATTAATATTAGTAATAATAAGGCTAAGAACTAATACGCGTAATATAGGCTAAAAAAGGGATCGTATCGTTCTTTTAACTTAATATTAAGGGGGCCTTTAATATAGTTAACTATAAGAAACTCTTAAGGGAGCTTACCCTTTAAGGCTACTTTAAGTAGTTTATAAGGCTAGCGTATAGCTTTATAAACAAGCGCTACTTAACCTTTTATTTTAATAGAAAAAAAGCTATACCGGTCCGAATTACTACTAAGGTCCCTTAATACTCGCCGCTATCCTTAATCCTATTCTTTTACTATATAACACCCCTCTATAAAAGATTAAAAAAGCTAAAAAGAGTTTATATTATTAGTTTCGCCGATAATATAAATATCCTTAAAGTTAGCCTTAAAAAGGGATCGATAATAGCGCGGCTTAAAGTAGCTTAAGAAATATACGCTATATAAGTAAAAGAGTTCGCAGTAAACTTTAAACCTTTAAAAAGTAAGCTTATTTACTTTATAAGAAAACATAAGGCGATTATAACCTTTATCCGCTTTAAGGCCGCTATAGTAGTGCCGATTTAAGACGCTAGGCTCTTAAGGGTATAGGTAGACCGCAAGCTTAAGTAAAAAGTATACCTTAATAAGCTACGCGCTAAGCTAAAAAAGCAGAACCTAGCCTTTATAAAGCTCGTAGTGTCTATATAAGAATATACCTTACTTAAGACCTTAGAAGTTTATAATAAAGTCGTTTAGTCCTTTATATTATACGCTATAGTTATATTTTATAAGATAACCTTAGCGGACGGAAAGCCTTATAAAATAGCTACGAAACTAGTATAAAATTTAACCGCTTACCTTTAAATAGTTATAAGGGCTTATAAAGCTACTTTAGTTTACTAGCTTTAAGCTAAAACCTAGGTCCTGCTAATTAACCTTTACTTAAACTAAAAAATAGCCGATACCCTTAAGAGACTAAAAGACTCCGGAATCTTAAACTAAATCTAACGCGCGTTTATATTAGTAGCGAGACTACTTTAGTAATATAGATAACGGCCGGGGCGGCCTACGCCCTTAAGACCACCGCTTATAAAGGCATTAAGGGGGGTATAGTCTTAAGTTAGGTCCGGTAAGCTTTAAAAGAAAAAAAGGATAAAGGAAATCCTCTTTAAGGAATAGGCTAAATAGTAAAGCTTAAAGGAGGAACTTATTAAATAGCGCTAAACTATGCTTTACCTTACTAACTTACCGCCTTAATTTAATAAGGCTATAGCGCTTAACCGGTATAAGGCGCTGCTTAAGTACCTAAGCTTTACGATTACTTAAATATAAACTAAAGTAATAGGCTTTAAAGACTTTTTATTCCGCTATAATATACTTAAAGTAGTATTGCCTTTTTATAACTATAAGCAATAATAAGATACTATTTACTATGCGATAATAAGCTATAAGCTTATTAATAAGGTAAGGGGGACGCTATTATAGCAACTCCGTAATATAAGCGAGGTATAAGTAAAGCTTTAAAAATAAGAGATAGTAGCTACTTTAATAAAATAGTTCTTAAGTTTAAGGCGCTTATAATAATTCGATTTAATAATATAACTATACTAAGGGGAAGATAGGGTATATACGGCGGCTTTAGCTATACTTTTATTAAGAGGGGACGTATATTAATTAAATCGTCCCCTTAGCTTAGCTTAAAAGGATAACCTACTAATATAATAAATACTATAAAGCACTAAAACACTAAAACCTTTTTTTCTTAATACCTTATTTAGCTTATAAGGCCTTTATTAAACTTATACCGGGCTAGCGCTCTAGCTAGCTTTTCCTCTTACTTTCCCCCCTTAATACTACCCCTTTACCTTAGTTAATATCTAAGCTTATTATTATTATCCTTAGCGCCGCGTTAAGTATAACTAAAAGTAACTATAGACTTCTTTATCTAAAAAGTGCTATAAGAATGCCCCGCTTAGCTACGACTATAAGTTAAAGTAACTAGCGCCCTCCCCCTCTTATACTTATAGCGAGTTAAGGTTATAGCGGGAGTAAACGTAAAAGACGTTGCTTTATTAATAGCCCGCTAAGGCGTTTGCTTTAAGGCTTATAAGGTTCTTACTATTAGCGTTAAAAGCAGTATAAGACTAAGCTGGGTAAGGCGACTTAAATAATACTTAGTTAACTAAGCGGAGTTAAGTATTATAAGAAAATTAAAGGGGAGAGACTTAGCCTTACTATAAGTAAAAAACTAAAAGTACTTAAGGTTTAAGCTAAGGTTTTTAATATCCCCCTTCTTACTAGCTAAGTTAGGAGTAAGGGCGGCGTAAACACGCTTTAAGGCGGTAGCTACGGGGCTATTAACCTTAAAAGCACTACTTTTAAAAAGGCTACAAACCCGCTTTAGTATAGCTAAGGGGATATCGCGGCCTATAAACGGGCTAAAAGTAAGTAAGGCAAGGGATAAAGTAAAGTTATCGTTATTATTATTACTACTACCGCTTTTATAGTTAAAAACGATAAAAATAGTATTAAAACTAAGTAAGGGGCTACCTTTATCTTTAAAGACCTTAGTCTTAGCCTTATTATTATTATTATCGTCTTTATCTTTTTCTTTTTTTAGCTTATTATTACTAATATTAAGCTTAAGCTCCTTTAAGTTAAATATAATATTGGCTTTAATAGCTTTTCCCTTACCTTTACCCTTAAGCACCCCTTTATACTTAAGCTTATAAGTAAGGGCGGCGCGCTCTTAAGTATAAGCCTTAGCAAAAGCCTTAGCCTAGGCCTTTTTCTTAGCTTTAGCCTTAGCCTTAAAGTCCTTTAAAACGATAAAGACCTTAAGTAATAAAGGCTTAAGTAGAGTAAGAGCGGTATAAGTATATATAAGGTTTAAGTTAAGCAAATAACTTTTAAGGGCAATATCCTAGCCCTTATAGCCGCTAAAGCTAAGGTAATTAGTTACTATAAATAGCGTATTTTTTATACTTTTTAAGTTCCGGGCTATAGTATAAACGGTTTAGTAGATAATTATAATAATACCGTTAACCTTATTAATAAGCTTAGCGTTAGTTTTATAAGCCGCGTACGTATTATTAACGAAGTAGCTAAAGGTAAAAGTAAGTAGCTTAATGTTTTCGTTAAGGGAGGCCGGGCCGGGGGGAGTATTAAACGTAAGAGCCCGTGCTATAATAGCGCCGGCGCGCTACTAAAGCTTTATCGCCGCGGAGGCGAGCTTTATATATATAAAGCGCTTAATAAGCCGGCCGGATTTATATAACTCCTTTTAAGCGGTATAAAGCTTATAAGCCGTATTCTTACTTATAGCGGTAAGCTATATAGGGGATTAGCTAAGGTATATAAGAGGGTTCGATATAAGACTACTTACTTAAAAATAAAAACAGTTACTTAAGGAGTATATAATATACGCTTTTATAAAGATAGCTAAGAGAGGATTAGCTATATAAACTATATATACTTATATAGCGGATATAACCTAAATATATATAGGCTTAGTTTTAATAGCCCTAAAAAACTATAAGTATATCGTTGCTTAATAAACGGCCTATATATATAGAAGAAGAAATTTTACTCTTAATACTATAATAAGCCTAGGCCTCTTTATCCTTAGTATCCTTACTTAATAGCTTAAGGAATAGACTTATATTAAGGTTAGAAAAAGTAACTTTCTTTTTTAATATAGTAGCGATAAAGATAATAAACGTAATAATAGTAAAACGATAAGTATATAAAAAAGGCAGGGCGGTAAGTATATAATAAGCTTATAAGAAAGATAAGCGCGTCTTTAATAAAAGAAAGAGAAGTGCGAGTATATATACGCGGTATATAAAAGGCTTTATCTTTAAAGCTAAGCGCGAGATTAATAATAAAGCAGCGCGAATAAATAACGGTCCCGATTAAGAATATACGTATATAGCGGGGCGCCGAATTCTTATTAGCGGGAACTTCTATAAGCTTACTCTTTAAAGTCGCGCTACTTATAAGAGGGGCGTAGGTCGAAATCGCGCTTACCTCTCCCGCCTTTATATTAAAAAGGCGGATAAAGGGGATATAAAAAGGTTTACTACCTATACCTTTAGCTTAAAGCGCGGTACTTTAAACTATAGGCCGCTTAGGTTAAAGGCGGCCTTAGCCTTATTAAGCTATATTAAACTGCTTAGCGAGTAAGATATACTTATAGCGGAAAGCGTACTCCCTTTTTCCTTATATAAGGTTATAAGACCTTATGCGAGGCGGACTAAGCGTAAATAAGAGGAGGTTTTACTTTAAGCACTCTGGTTTTTCCCTTTTATTTATAAATATTAAATTTCTAAAACCCTAAATTAGGTCTTTAGCGTAAACTAAATAATAATAATAATAATAATAAGGCTAATATCCTTATTATTTTAAAAGCGAAATATATATAGTTTAAAGCTAAAGCCCGTACTATTTATATTAATAGTATAATACCCGCTAAACTTTAGTATATATATTATTTCCGCACCGCTATTATAGCTTATAAAGTATTTAAGCTAAAGCTTATTAAAGTTATAAAGATTAAGTATATTTTCTTTAGCATTACTTTTATAAGATATAAATAGTGCTATTAGTATATAGCTACTTATAATAATATATATTATTAATTAACTTTAATTATTAATTAAATTCGTTATTACTATTTATTAGCTAATTGTTCTATAAGCAGCTTTACTTATAGCCGGCGACTATATAGATATTGTCGCTAAACTTAATTATATTAAAGAGCTTAATATACTTAACGTTAATAATATTAACTTTAAGGATAATAATAGCGATAATAACGCTTTTATATTTAGTAAGGAAGCTTATTACTATTTTACTATAATAGCTTAATATCTTTATAAGGCGTTTAATATCGCTAAGAGTACTTATTAAAAAGAGAATAGTATTATAAGTACTATAAAGAATATAAGAGTATTTAATAGACGATTAATATACTAGCGTTTAGCTAACGATCTTTTAATCTTAATATAGCATTTATTATATACTTATTAATAAGCAGCGCGAGCTACTTACTTATTTAACTTTAGCTCCGCTATTAAGTATTAATATAACTAATTTAAAATACTATACTTAAAAAGTATAGTTAAAACTCTAGCTACTTATAAGCGATATAAGCTATATATTTTAGCGATACGCCTTACTTATTATAAAAGCGGAGGTAAGTTTTATACTTAGTAAGATATAGCTAATAAGGGAGAAGGGGATATTAATATTTCCTTTTTTAACAAATATAGATAAGGGGAGTATTTAATAAGTTCTTATAATACTAGCAAAGCGTCGATATAAGTAAAGGACGATTTAAGTTTATCTTTTCTTTTATCTTTTTTTTTATTTCTTCTTTATTAATAATATAAAGTAATAATAACTTAGCTTATAGGTTTTTCCTTTTATTATTATCGTTTTAAGGAGGACTTAGCTTAGCTTTATATTTTCTTTTAGTTATTTACTTTTACTTACTTTTCTTCTTTATTTTATATTTTACTAATTTATAAATAGTTACCTTAACTAAGGATATAGTTAATTAGTAGCGAATTAGTACTAAGTTAATAAGAAATTATAACTAAATTAGTAAGTTATCTTTATACTTTTAGCGTCTTAGCCTTTACTTAGTTTTATATTTCTTCTTTTTCTTAATAAGGTTAATAAAGTACTTACTAATAAGTGCTAAGCTCTTTATTATATTCTTAGCGTTAATTAATTAATTATACTTTATTAGCTATTCTTTTTACTTAACTAAGAGGAAGGTATTGCCTTTAATGCGTTTTTTCTTTAGCACTTTTTAGACTTTTTATTCGCTTTTATCTTAAAAGTTAAATATTATTAACGGTTTAGCGCCTTTTTAATCGCTTAAATATTTCTTTCAAGGTTTTAATAAGCTAATATAAAATATATTATATATCTATAAGTACCTATTTAAGAGAGCTAAACGATAAGCTTACTTTAAAATAGCTTATAGTACTTAAAAAGGTTTAATATACTTAAAAGATAGTTTCTTTCTCTTATCTTTAAAGCGTAAACTCTTTATAAAGAGCGTAATAAGGTTACTAACTTTAAGTAAAAGTAGTTAGTGCTTAAAGTCGTAGTACTTTACTTACGCTTTAATAGCCTTTTGCTAGTATTTCTTAAGTCGTTATTATAAAGCTTTTAGCTTATTAATTCTTACTCTTACTTTAAGTACCTCCTTTTTTATAACGTCGACGTTAATATTAATATAAAAGTTTAATTAATAGCTAAAAAGGGCCTTATTAAAAAATAGCTTTGTTATAGTATTAATTACGTTATTATACGTAAAATATACTACTTAAAGAAAGAATGCTTAGTTTATTTATTTTAAATTTATAAAGTATCTTAAGCAGTAGTATATTACGTAATTTATATACTCTATTAACTTATTAATTTAAGGGTAAAACGCTATTAATAACCTATATCTTACTTATAAGATAGAATATAGGTCTAATTAAAACTTTTCAATAAATAGTAATTATTTATTTATAACTACGCCTTTTAAAAGCTTATATACTAACTTAATATTATAATAAAATACTTTTACTAGCTTAAGCGCGTTTATTATCTTAAAATACGGAATAAAGAGGTAGTACTTAGTATATCGGTTTATAATTATTAGTAATACGTTAACTTCTTATTCTTTATATTATACTTTTAGTAAACTTATAGTAAAGTCTATTAATAGTTCTTCTTATAATTATATAAGGTATAGTAATAATTATATAGCGCTATAAAGTGCTACGCTTTATAGCATAAGGATAAGGGGACAGGGCGCGGACTAATTACTACTAGTTAGGGCCGGTACTACGGACTAATTACCGCTAATTAAGGCCGGTACTACGGACTAATTACCGCCGGTTAGGCCGGTATAACGGACTAATTACCGCACGTAAACGTATATAAGGGTTTAGAAATAGTAAAAAGCTTATTTATTTCTTAAAAGCATAGCTAGCTACTTTATACTTAGTTCTTTAAGCTAATTTTAAAGATCTTTAACTATACTATCTATAGTATATAAAGTAAACCGTAGATATCCTTATAGAATCGCTTAATAAAATAGGTATAAGCTTAGTTAAAAACACTATAGACTATAGTCGGGGAAATCCCCTAAATATCCTTAAATATCCTTTAAAAATCGCGGTAAGGTTTATCTTATATCTTCTAGGGTGCTTTTATAGTTAAAAACGGGTCGAACTATAGTTAAGATATCCCGCGGAAATCCTTAAAAATCCCTTAAAGATACTAGCGGAATCCGCTTAATAGTTTCTATAGTATCTCCTATAGTTAAATATATTGTAAACTATAGTTAAGTAAGCTCTTAACTATCCGTAGTTATATCCTGGAAACCTTAGCGGGGTCCGACTAGTAATATTTATCGTATCTTCTCGGGCGAGCCTTCGTAGTATATGCTTTAAGCGTTCTTATCGTAGGGTTCCGTAAGGCTTCCTTAAGTATAGAGTAAGGAGTCTAGGCGTAGCCGTTTAAATTCCGTAATAACTCCCTTAAGTAAGAAAGAAAAGCTAATGTCCTCGTCGGTTTAAAGTAAGGATAAAGTAAAGGGGGTGCTAAGTAATAGCTTTATAGTAGCGATTTTACGCTATATTAGTAGTACGCCGTCCTTATCCTTTTAATAGTTTTATTAGCCTATCTAGCTAATAGTAACTAAGCAGCTTAAGATAGTTAGTAAGCGGCTTTATTATAGATCTTTACTTTATATTTAATCGTGCGGCTTTATCCTTATTAAGGTAATTAGCGCGTTTAGCTAGAACTTATAATAACGTTTTTCCGACTCTTTTTTAAAGCGTATATTTAGGCCTTTACCGGGTAGTAAGGAGTCTCCGCGCCGGGGTATACTTAAGTTCCCCGGCGGGATATATTACGAGAGACTAGCTTTATTTAAGCCTTATCTCGTATTATTATCCTACTTACCCTTCTTACGCTGTTTTTTAATCCTCCGCTAAGTCTCTTATTTTACTTACTAGCCTTATAGGCCGCTTATAGGCGAGATATTATATCCTGCTTATTACCGCTATTATAGTTATCCCCTGCTCTTTATCGCTAGGCTTTCCGACTTATTATCCTTCTTACGCGGCGCTACTACTTACGCCTTTCCGCTAACTAACGCGCGTTTAGCTACTAAGAAGGTATTAAGGTAAAGGTACGCCGTCCCGCTAATATTAATAGGTATAGTAAGCACCGGGGTATTAAATATCTATATTCCCGCTTAAAAGCGGGTAACGAGGTCCTTAATAGCTTTAGTGCTTAACTCCTCGCTCTTAAGGTTTTAAACGTGCTTAATAGTCTTAAAGAACCTTTATATAAAAGGGGCCTTAAGGGCAAGAATATAAAGCGCGTAGTTAATACGGCTAATAAGGCGGATATTAAAGCTTAAGAACTTTATTACTTAAGTTAAAGTTAAGTCGCGTTTAGACTCTTCGCGGGCCTATAAGTAAAACTTAGCGTAGTTTATAGCTAGGCGGAAACTCCCGATTATTATAATCTCGTCGCCGGAGTATAGGCCTATAAAGCTAAGTCTATTAAGGATCGTATTAGTTATTACTAGCGGCTCTTATAAGATTAGGCGGCGGAATATATTATAAGGCTAGTTATCGCTATCTCCTTTAGTTAAAAAAAAAACGGCGGATAGACTATAATAAGGCGCTTATACGCCTTTATATAGCTAGGCTAAGCATAGCGGCGGGCGGGAAAAGCGTTCGCTAAGCAAGACTAAATAAGTCTTTAAGGCTTATAGCGGCTATAAGCTAAAAAGGGGATTTTATAGTATAGGCTAGACCGCGTATAAAATAAGATAGGGTTTCGGCCGTAGTCGCTTAAGATACCGCTATAAACCCGGCTATAAACTAATTAAGCTAGGCCTTAAATACGTAGTCGAGGATAGCGCGGATATCGTTTTAGTCGTTTAGCTAAAGCGGGTTTCCGCTAGCTACGGCGGCTACTATAGATCTTAAGACTATAGCGAGGTTAGCTAACCTTAAGGTATTAAGTATCGGCTAGTTATTCCGCTAATAAAGATTCCCGGCTACGCCTTAAAAAATATATAGGCGGCGGAGGCTTCTAGGTAGTAAGAGCTAAGCGGGAGGTATAGCGGAGTTACCGCGAAACCGGCCGTCTAAACCTCGCTATAGCATAAGGCTAAGAGGCGAGTCGTCTAAGTTAAGTATTTAGAGAGGGTAGTATAAGCCGTCCCTTATAATACTATAGTCTAAGTCGAATCTATTAGCTTAAGCGCGGCTACGGAAGGCGGTATAGGTTTATATAGAGGCTTAAACTTAGAGGTTTTAGCTCTTACCGAGGGACTTAAAGCTATAAAGGATAGCCGCCTTATTTCCGTAGAGCTTAAGAGCTCGTTTATATCTTTTATATTAAAAGTATAAGGGCTTATAAGAGAGCGGGCTAAAAAAGTAGTTACGAAATAGCTAATCTTAGCTATAGGAGACGTTAAACGATAAAGGGACTTAAAATAAAAGTATAAGGATCGTAGGCTTAAGGTAAAGAAAGTTATATATATAAGAGTAGGCAAGGTATAGCGGGCTATAGCCGGCGGTAAAGGGAAATATAGTTATAAAAAGAAAAAAGGAAGGGAAAGAGGGCGGGCGGCGGAGAGAATTTAAATAAGTATACTATAAGGCTAAAAGGGCCTTATTACTTAAGGTAAACGGCGGTATGTTATTATTAAAATAACTAATTACCTTAAGCGTAGTAAGTTATAGTTTTTCGTAACTTATAGTAGCTTTTAAGTCTTATACTTAAGCATAACCGCTTAATTCTCTTAGTTAAAGAGTTTTATATTAAGTTATAAGGGCCGCGCGTTATGCTTTTATCTAAACTACTTAAGTAGCTAACTCCTTTTATGCCTTTTCGAAGGCTTTTACGATCTTTAGCGAGAAGACCGCTTTTTCGTTTACTTATAAGTTATAGCTACTTAGCTAGCCTTTTTAAGCTATAAAGAACTCCTTCCTTAGCTTTCCGCCGCCTTTCTTTATTATATAGCTTTATAGGATTCGTTTTACTTCTTACTCGTTTAAATAAAGTATCCCTTTATCTTAAACCGGTCTTAAGCGTATAGCTAGCTTATCCGCTAAACGTAGTTATACTACTAAAACGACCGGATAAATATTTAAGGACCCTTTTATATCTAGCCGGTATATAAGCTATCTTACTTTAGCGGTAACTTTAAACGGCTTAGTATATCTTTTTTAAAGCTTTGCTAGTTTACTATCCGCGATATAATAGCCTTTACTAAGCTATAGCTAGACTTAATCGCTAGGCTTAAATTTTAGCGGGTAGTGTTTCTTATTATATTTATCCTTTATAGCGGCTTAAGTATAGGTAATAGCTAACCTAGCTTTTTCTTATAAGACCTTTTAGTTTTATAAGTATAAGTAATTACTAAGGAACCGGAGGCTATTATTTATTCTTATCCTTAAAATAAGCTTACTAAAGGCCGCGTAAATTACTAAGGAGAAGGAATTATTAAGGCTAAACTAAAAGGCGATTAGCGTATTAGTTTAGCGTAAGTCTAGGAAATTAGCAATAAAGAATCGTAGCGCGATTTCTATAGTTTAGTTTCGCCTTTTTAATAGGCCGTTAGTTTAAAGGTACTAAGCGGTAAATATAAAAAGCTTTAATTTAAAGGCTTGCTATAAGGTCTGCTAAAATACTAAAGTAAACTTTATATTTTAGTTAAAGATTATCCCTTTTAAAATCCCTTAGTTAGTATAAAGCAGTTTAGTATATAACGCTTATACTTAGTCTTCCGCTATAAACTAGTTATTGCTTAAAATAAGGAGATATATTTTTAAGAATTTATTAGTTATAGTTAGTAAGGTATTAAAAAAGTTTCTTATAAGATCTTTTTATAGGGATTATTTAGCTTAAACTACTAAGAGCTTAGTAATAAAGTCTATCGCTATTATATAGTATAAAACTAGCGGGCTTTAAATTAAGATAAGCTACTTTAGCGTCTTACTTTAATCGGTTTAGTTATAGTAATAAGTATTATAGCCGTTTATAACCTTATCTATATATTTACTAAGCCGTAAGATTAAGAAGCTTTTAAATAGGTCTTATTATATATAGGTACGGCCGGTATAAAAGTATTTAGTATAGGCATCTTTAATAATCTTCTTAATATAAGTCTTAAGAATATATAGTCTTTAGCGTTTATCGTTCTTTATAAAGTTTAGTAACCCTTATAACTAAAAGAATAAAAGTCTAGGGACTTTATCCTTATCGCTAAGCTACGCTATGATTTTTACTTATTATATCTCTTTTATATATCCGTTAATTATTTTTTAGCGGAGCGGCAATTCGATTAATACTTCCGCGTAAAAAAATACGCAGTCTGTTATCTCGTTTTCCTAAATATATTTTAATTCCCCTTTTTAGTTTAAGGATACTAGCTTATTATCTTAATACGGTAAACGTAAAAGCGCGTTTAGTATAATATTTTCGACGCTTAGGATATAGTATACCTTAAGCGGGAATTAGCTTAAGTATTAAGACGCGAGGACTAGCTTATTATTAGATTTTATATTAGTAAAGAATAAGGATTTCTAATATACGATTCCGTAGGTATTTATATAATCGGTAAAGATAACTACTTATAGCGTTTTTATAGATAGTACTATAATATATAGTTTATATACTACTTATACTAAACTAGCTACTTTAAGTTCCGTAAGCTAGTATTAAGGTTCTTTACCTTAAAAGGCGCGGCTTAAGTAAATAATAAGCTAGACTTTAGTCCGGGCTAGTAGTATCTTTTTATCCTATTCCGTGCCTTCTTTTAAGTAAAAAGCTATAGCCGCTACTTTATATTCTTAAGATATATTGATTTAGATAAATAGTTATTAAGCGGGGTTAAAATAGTAAATCGTTTAAAGCTTAGTAAGTTTCTTAGTTAAAATCGCAAAGGCCTTTTTTTTTTAAAGTAAGCTAAAAAGCGGCTTTCGCGGCGTATTAAGCCTATCCTTAGCCCTTTAAGGGGACTCCTTCCTCTTATCCTACCCGGAGCAGCTTCGTCTTTTATTTTTATAGGACGTCGACTTCCTTAACGAAATACGAGACTATATAGCGTAGCTACCCGGTAAGGCCGATCTATTTCTTAAGCTATTAAAGGTTCTTAAAGAACGTAATATCCCTTAAGGCTTACACGTATTCGTTTATATTTATTAAGCTAATAGCGTCTACCTTAAATCTAAAAAGCTATATAGATAGGTACGCTAAGAAAGACTTTAGTCTAGATAAGGTAATATTATAGTCGTAAAAGGCGCGGAATACGGCCTTTAAATATTAAAGGTATTCTTCGGCCGTATTAAAGTAGATATTAATATTGTTAATATAAGCCGCCGCGTATTCTTAGTATTTATAAAAGATATTATTAATAAACCTTTAAACGTATACTAAGGAGTTCTTAAAGCCTATAAGTATTATTAATAATCTTTTTAGCCTATAATAGCTTATAACTATAAACCTTTTTTAGTAGTCTTAATAAACGAAGAACTAATAAAAAAACGATTATGCGTTTACTATATTAATAAACTTTTTTCCTTAAAGGCGTTTAATTATATCGCTTTAAAAGGGTATTAAGTATACGTTTAAGGTAGTAATAGCGTTAATCCCTTATAAGTCTATAACTACTTATTCTTTCTCCTTTTTATTTACCGTCTTTTATACTATAAATACTAGCGCCGTAAATAAAGTTAGCTTATAAACTCGTTTTAATCGGCCTTATATAGTTAGCTAGCCGAATATTATATCTATTACTTTCTTATCTTTATCGCTTAATAGGTATAATCTTAATATAACTTATTAGTATTGCTATCCTTTTACTAAAGGAATATATATATATTTAGATTCGTTTATATATACTACTCCCTTATCTTTTTAAAGGCGGGGAAACGATTAAAGGATATCTTAAACTTTTAATACGTATTTTAAGTCTTTAGCGTAGATCCGGACGCTCTTATTAGTAGTAAGTTTAAGTAAGTCCTTAGTTTAGCCGATTTTAAGTTTATAGTTTATAGTAAGATCTTTTTATAAGATATCCTTAGTAAGGTCTATTTTATCTAGATTTTCCGTAAGGGCTTCCGCTAAGGGAGTAGTAACGTCGACCTTCTTATATAGCTAAAACTGCTCGTTAAGGTCTATAATTATCCTTACCTTTTAGCCTTAATAAAGTATTAGTAGTTCTTTAAAATAGTTTATCGCCGTAAAGCTCGTATAATCCTATATTATTATCCGGGCAAGCTTAAGGTTATTAAGGAAAAATATTATATTATACCTTAACGGCGGCGCTTAGACTTATATAAGTAAGGCGTAGCTAAAACTAGCTAAAATCGTCGTAGTAACTAAGTAAATTACCCGTTTATATATCGCTAGTCTTAGCCGGACTATCTTAACTTTAGCTTTAATCCCTTTATAGGCCCCGATTTATAAGACTAATATAAAGTTAATAAGGTCCTTTTAATAAGGAACTAAAAAGTCTTAGCTAAGTAATATATTAGCTACTAAGCGTTTTACTATTTAGGCGCCGATTTTTACCTTTATAACTACGAGGCTGCTATTTAGCCTTCTTAGTATATAAGCGGTAAATTCCGCTTATTTAACGGTAGCTATTTTTCTTACTCCTTAAATAGGAATTTATTAAAAGAAGTTTATAGTTATATCTTAAAAAGTCTTTACTAAGTTAGCTTAAATAAGGCTTTAGTCTACCTTAGTATCTATATAGGCTTTAATGCTTATTTTAGGCCCTTTTTTTCTATAAACTAGTAAGCGTGTATAAGTAAATCGTAACGGCCTATTAAGGTTTAATAGCTAAATATCGGGGGAAGCCTTAACTATTTAAACGCTTTATAGCTTTTAAATAACTACTTACTATACTAAGCTATATCTTTATATAATAACGTCTTAGTTAAGGTAAAGGGGGTATTTATTTTTAACGTATTAGTAAAGTTTATTCTTTAAAAGGAATACTTCGCTATAAAATCCACACGCTTTATTAGCCTCCTATACTAAGTTTACTATAATATAAATTATAGCTTCCTTTAAGCTTTTATCGGTATCTAACTAAGCTCTTTTTATATTATACTTTTTATCCCTTAAATAGTTATTAGTCTTTATTATAGTTCCTTTTTTAGTCGCGGGGTATACCTATTTTAGCTTTAGTATTAGCGAGTATATAGTCTTAAAGGTCCTTTCTCTCTTAAGCCGGAGGACCTTAACTTATATTCTTAGCTATTTAAGCGGGTTTTTTCTTTAACTTAGTAAGCGCTATAAGGCTTAAGGTATATCTACCTTTACTAAGCGGTTTAAAAACATAACCCTTAGTCCCGGCAAGCCTTTAATAGATAGCTAAGGCGTCTTAAACTATCCTTTAAGTGCGTATAAGGTATAGTTAGTCGGCCCTTGCCTTTTTATAAGTTAGACTTATTTCTTTCGCGCTAATAAGTACTTTTAAGATCCTTAAGTATATTTAACTTATAGCTAAAGAAGAATTTC
>JAPEBW010000665.1:0-43035 GCA_027405785.1 Ophiocordyceps robertsii
CAAGGTTTTTTTTACTCCACTTTAGTTAGTATGTCTAAAGCGCACTTATATACTATAAGTACCCTTTAAGGGAGGCTATAAGGGAGTAAAATATACTCTCCCGTAGCTTATAGGCCAAATAGAGCATTAATAGCACAAAACATAAATACGCTAAAATATACATTGAATCCGCTATACAATTCTGCATACTATAAATATTTTTTTATATTATTCCACCCTTATATAAGCAAGATATAAGCAGATTAGGAAGAGGTGTGTGTGGAGACTATATGCATAATCCGTGCTAAGTCGCTGCGCCACCTCGTATTCCTTGCGGGATTAATCCCTAGGCTTATAAATATAATATTGACCTAACAACAGCTATTAGCCCACTATGCATAACTGCGCTAGATAGGGGGCTCTTTTCTAAATCACTTAAGTCACTTATAGCTTGGGAATTGTCTATATAAGGAAGCCTTAGTCCCCCCTTTACCTTAAATAGATTATTAACCTTATACATATATATCTCACCTATTTCTTCACCTTTTCGCACACTCTTTATATCTTAATAATCCCCTTACTCGTGGCTATAAGCCTGCTCTCCTCTGCACCTATTTACTCCTTAATTATAAGCAAGCGCTCGGAGGCGTGTTAATTAATAGTAGCCCGAGGACGTGCTACTAAAAAGGGGGGATAGTTTTAAGGTAGCTAGTAGCTAAGCAAGGGGTGCCCCGTAAGACTAATAGTGCGGTTAACTTATAAAGCTAGTATAAGGGGCAGTAAAACTGTTAAGTGTTATTAGCGGACTTTTATTTATTAGTGCGATAGTAACCCCTCTCGTTATATTATAGCTAAAAATCTTAAATTATATAAGTTATGAAAATATATAAGTTTAGTATATTAGTTTCTATATAATAACTTAAAAACGGGAATAATATTTTATTATATAAGATTAAAAAATAATATAGTAAAGATATTTACTAAAGAATTAAGCTTTATGTTTTATATTAAGTTAAAAGTAGTTAAAATATAGATTCTTAATATAATTTCTTTTTGCTTATTTCTTATGCTTTTTTAAGCTTTTCTTTATATAACTTTAAGATTTTTCTTATATAAAGGTCTGCTTAAGAATATATGTATATTTTCTAAGGGTTTTATATATAGATATATAGGTGTTCTTAGAAAATAAAACAGGTTTTTCTTATATAAGTTTTCTCTTTTAAGAAAAAATAAGCTTTAAACATTTCCTTTTAAAAATAAGTTTTCTTAAGATATATAAAAAAGAAGAATTTCTTATTTAAACTTTTATACTTTACTTTAAATAGAATATTTAAACCGTACTTTTATACTATAAGTTCCTTTTAAAGAAGCCTATAAAAGAGTATAATATTTCTGCCTATATTTTATAATCTTAGTATAGTATACATAGTATATAATATAAATTTACTAAAATATATATTAAGTCCGCTAAATAATATTAATATATTATATATATTCTTTTACTATATAAAATATAAGTTATAAGCAAATGAAGAGGAGGTATATATAACGACTTTAAGGGAGATCGTTAAGGACTTTAAGATTTATACTAAGTCGCCGCGCTACTTTATATTTTTTATAGAAGTAATAGCTAAGCTTACTAAAATAATATAAGCCTACCTTTAGCTATAAGTTGATAATATAAGGTTATTCTAAATAAGAAGCTTTTCTTTAAGTCGCTTAAGTTATTTATAGCTTAGAGTTCCTTTTTAAAAAAACACCTTAGTGCTTTTTTTACTTTAATTAAATTAATAACCTTTATATATACATAACTTAGCTATTTCTTTAATTTTCTATAAACTCTTTATTCTTTTAAAATTCTTTTACTTATAGCTACGTACTTTCTTTATACTACTCTTCTCTTGCTTTTTTAATTTTGCTTATTCTTTTTTAGCTTATTACTTACTAAAGTATTTCTTTTTTCCTTTTTTTCTAAACAATTATATACTTTTTATAGCTTATTTCTCCTTTTTTAGCTTTTTATTTCTTTTAATATATTATTACTAATTCATTTCTTATAATTAATAAGTACTTTTTACTATTATTACTTATAGGGCTTTCTTATTTTAAGCTTTTAAGTGTTTCTTCTTAGCTATTATAAATAAATAAAGAGTTTTAAAACGTTAATACTTTTATAAAAACTCTTTATAAGCTTAAATTAATTAAAGTATTATTTAGTTTTACTTAGCATAATAAGATTAACTTTAATATTAGTATAAGTACTAAATAAATTCAAGTAAAAAGTACTATTTAATTAAATACATTAGCATTTAACTTTTATATTTATTAATATTTTTATAGATATATTATTATGTTAAAGTTTAAGTTTATAAAAGGGTTAATATTAACAAAGTTTAATAACGTTTTACTATTTTTACTTTTTTATTAAGAACTATATTTATAAGTAAAATACCGCCGACTTTAAAAAGATTTATAAAAGGAATTAAATTGTTTATATCTTAAAGTAAAAAAGTAAGATTTTAATACTAGCTTCTTTTTATAAGAAAACAATATCTTAAAACCTTTCGTAATATACCTTACTTAAGATATTATATAATCCATTTTGTATTAAAGTTTAACAGCTTCTTATACGCTAAAAAAAGACAAATATAAACTTAGTACTAGTAAAACATAAAAATTAAAGTCTACTTCTTAGCCTTAAAAGTATTAATAATAATCTAGCGGAACGGAATAACTACAATATAATAAAACAGTCTATTAATAATCCGGCTAATACCTTTTTATATTAAAATAACACTATATTCTTCCTTTTAGCTAAAACAGAAACCTTTAAGTAATTTAAATTTGCTCTTTTTACTGCTTTTTACCTTTTATACCTTAGTATCTCCTTTTGCTTTATACTTTATATAGTTATAAGCCTAGCTTTTATATAAGCTTTATTTACACGTTTAAAAATATTTCTGCCTTATAAATATATATACTGCTTTTAAAGGGTTTTATTTACTATTTTTAATCCGATTAAAAGGATTACTTATCCTTTTTTATTAGTTATAGTTTATTGCCTTATTAGCACTTATAAAGTAAATATAAGCGGCTCTTGCTATTAATTTTATCAACTACTTTTATACTTAAGAGTGTTACTCCTTAGTAAACAGTTAGTATTTTAATAATAAAACGTGAAATAAAAAGTATTTAATAGTAAAAAGAGAGTGTTATATATATTATTACTTTTATTTAAAATACATAATAAAGAATTTCCGGTAAAAGGAAGTATAAGTTATTATTTTAAGCGTTAAACAATAAGTTTTTATCCTTTATTATTAGCACTTATAGCCTATATACATTAATATTATTATCTATAGAAAGAGCTATAGAATTTTACGTTAAGTTTATTATTGCTATATAACTCTTACCCGTAAGACTTTATTATTAATACCTAAAGAAAGTTCTTTTTAACTAGCTTTAGTAGCTAAAGCAACAATTTAAATAATCCTTGTTTTATATTTTATATAAATATCCTTATTCTTAAAAGAATAATTTAAGAAAACTCATACTGTTTAAATAAAAACAATACTTAGGATTTAAAAGATAAGTATATTTATAGTAAAATATTATTAAAAAAGTAAGAAGTATTTAAGTAGACTTAATATATAGTTTAGGTTTTATTTCTTAAAGTCTTTCTATAAAAACATTTAAGTAAGACCTTTTTATTACTTTTACTAAAGTACCCTTAATACTATAAGCTTAAGTATACTATTTACTAAAAGAATTTCTTTTAAACTTAGTATTAATAAAAGCGTTTTAATGTTTTATTACGACTTTTTAATAATACTTAAATATTTAAGAGGTCTGATATTTTTCTTAGCTTCTGAAAAAAAATAAGGAGAATTAATATAACACTTTATTATCTTTTAAACTACTGTTTGTAATTCACATAGCGAGCCGTATAATAGGAAACTATTACGTACGGTTCTAAGGGCAGTTCGTTATATTATAACGGCTAACCCTTACTTTATACTTAATATTTGCTTTATAAGTTTATATAAAGTAATTATACTTATAGTTTAAGTTTTAAATTCTTCTATAGCGGCCGTCGTAAGGTAGCTTAATAGGGTAAGTTTTAAAAAGGGTTATTTAATAATATAACTTCTTATATACTTTAAATTATATAGTTTATTACGTTAAGCGTCTATAAAGTTAATGCGAAATAGGGTAAGTATATTATCGCGCTATATAGTTAAGCCGCTTACTTAGCTGCTAAATTTACTAATTATAGTATTAATTTCTTAAAGACTTTTAAGAATCTTATACTCTGAATCTAGTAGCTTATAAACAGTATTTATAAGTGCTTTAGTCTTTTATAAAAAGTGTTTATAAAACCTTAAGGTTATTTAATCTGTTTATTATTAATTAATACTCTTTAGCGTGTTTATAAAAGGGTGAAAAAAAGGAAAGTATTATAGTAAATATATCCTTTATTATTATAGCTATAAAAGCAAAAATAGGCAATAAAAAATTAATATAAGCTTTTTAAGAATAAATAGGTAAGCGGTATAAAGGTTTTTAGTATTAAAAAGCTGCTTAAGGGGGTACTAGTTATTTTAAAGCATAATAAGGGTATCTTTAACTTAAGGGTATAATGTTTAAATTAATAAGTAAATAATTTTCAAAGTTAAGCGATCTTTATAAGATTTATATTATAGCTAAAATATAGTTAAAAGTAGTTTATATTTCTTTATTATACGAATTTCTTAATATTAACTTATACTCGCTTTTATTTATTTTAGAAAGTCCAAGTCTTATTATTTAATATTCCTTAATTATAAAGCGGGTAGTTTATTGTTTATTGCTTAAGTTTATACTTTAAATAGTTCTGTAAGATATATTATAGTAACTGTGAAAATTTCTTATAAGTTACTTAAACGCTTATAGTCCTTTTTATTATTAGATATCTTAGTAGTTAGTACGCTTAAGCAAGGTAAAAAAACTTTAATATACTTTAAGTAATAAGACTAAGTTAATATTATGCTTTAAGCTTTATTAGTATACTTTATACTAAGCTTAGCCTGAATCTTAAAGAGGAACTTAATAGGATTTTATAGCAAGATTAAGAATCGTTTTATTATAATACTAAGAAGAACTTTATTAGTTATAATATTTATTTTCTCTATAAAGTTAACTTACTATTAGCAGTAAGCTAGTCTTTTCGTAGATCTTAAAATTCAAAACGTTTTAATTATAATATTATTCTTATTATAATAAATGTAATGTTTTTTCCCCTTTATATATTAACTTATATAGTTATATAAACTATTTTCTTATTATGTCTCTTACTACGCTATAGCTTATAGAAATAAATAATAGTTATACTATATACCTTAACTATAATATCCGATCTAGCTAAGTTTAAAGGCTTTTATTCTTTAGGTTGCTTATCTTTTAAAATGTTTTTAGGGTAGCTATCTCCCTTTCTATTACAATTAAATCAAGGTAAATAAGGGTATAAATGCCTTAACTTACTTAACTAGTAGCGTTATAAAATAACTTAGCTAAGCTTAATCTTAGTAGACTATAACTCTTTTAATATATAAACTAAGTCTTATATATTTTATAGCTAAAGCCGAAGGAATTAAACTTATATTTTCCTCTTTTTCTAAGTATAAAGACCTTCCTTTAAAGGTTATATACTTATTTTTATAATAACTATTTTTGCTTTAGTAAAGGTATTTTTATAGGCTTCTTATAACTATGTTTATATAAAACCTATTCTTTTATAATAATACTTAGTAGGGTTTTAATATATTTATTATAGCGGGTTAATAACTACTATGCTCTTTTATTAAGAATTAGCTTTAGTTAACTTACTTAAATTCCTTTTTATAGGATTTATTAAGGTTTTATTTTCACAGGCTAAGTTAATTATTATATCTTAAAAGGCCTAAGTTAAGCTTAAGATAAGGTAAGTAATATTATTCTTTTTAATAGGTACATTAAAGGATTAATAAGGTTTTCCTTATAAAGCTTAGTATTTATATTCTTAACTTATATTTTAATCTTCTTTAAGCCTTTTTAGTACTATTTTAACTTATTTAACCTTTTAATTATATACTTTAAAGGCTATATTTTCTTTCTTTATATCTTACCTTAAAGCAAAGTAGTTATTAGTAGCCTTGGTAATATATTTAAATAAAAGCTTTTAAAGTAGATTTTATTTTAATTTATAACGCTTAAGGATATTGATAATTCATTTCTTTAACAAGGATTAATAAATAAAGTGAAAGTAGGCTATAAATTAAGCTTACTTATTAAGCTAAGCCTTATGCTAAAGGTATAAGTAAAATCTTAGTTATTTTATAACATTAATGTTAAATAAAGGCCTTTCTATATTATATTTTTAAAGTTAGTTGTTAATAGTTTAAGTCACTTAATATTAGTTATATAATAGTACTTTAAACCCCTTTTTAAACTTTTCTTTAATAATATCTTAGTAAGAAATTTCACTATTATAGCTTGTTTTTTAGTAGTATATTGTTTTAACTAGTTAATGTTCTTATTATTATATACTTTATTAAACTTTATCTCCTTTTTAAACGTCTTACTAAACTAAGTTATATTCTTTTTATTAAAATTTCTAATAAATAAAAGCTTTCTTTATATAAATATACTTAAGAAAGTATTTTACTATTTAGCTAAAGTGTCTTTAACCTTATAAGCAAAGTTATAAAAGTTTAGTCTTTAAAATAAAATAAGAAAGTTTAAATTAAATAGTTTAATTAAATTTTGTTCTTTTTATATCATAGTATTATTCTTAAAATGTTTTAAAGTTTTTTTTAGTTTTTTTAATATAAATTATAATTAAGGGTAATATTTTGTTCTTTTTCCTTTATGTCTTGTATTTATTATAATTCTTTAATATTTTCATAAGCTTTAAAAATACACTTTTTGCTTGTTAGTTAAGATATATACTTTTATTCTAATTCTTTACTTATATTAGCTACAGTTAGTTTAAGAGTCAAAGTAGGATTTTAAGTTAAAATTCCTATTAATAAAGTAAAAAGATAAAAGAATAAAGATCTTTTATATAATATAAAAGCTATATAAAAATAGTATAAAGTAATAATTTTCTTAATATAAAAGAAGTCGCCTTCTTTATAAGTTATAAAAGTAGTTAAAAAGCTTATATTTCTATAACGGCATATTAAGCTTAAAAGAGTATATTAGTCTTTTTAGTATTATTAGTTCCTTTCTTGCTAGTAGTTTAATTAAATACTATTATTTAACGCACCTTTTTAGTTAAGAATTGAAAGAAGCCGAAAAAATAGAGTAGAAATCCTTATATTAAAGGAAGACCTTCTTTTTTAATTATACGCCTCGAATATTAGCAAGTCGACTTTTGGTCTTAGCTTAGACTTTTACTTATACATTTAATATATATAGATACCTACGATAATTTAAGGCCTACTTTTACGTCTGCGGAAAAGACTTTTAACGTTTTAATAATTAAGAAACTTACGCAGCTACTTTAAAAGCAAGGAATTTCCGTATTTCTATAGCTATAATAGCAAAATTCAACCTTAAAACCTAATCCCTTAACGCTATCAATACGTATATTAATATAGACTTTAACGAAGAGATTTACAATTATTTCCTAGAGAGATTTAAAACACTTAAATACGTATTATAGCTTATAAAAGCCCTTTATAGACTTTAATAGTTATATCCTTTATAGCAAAAAGAGCTCTCTTTAACCGTAAATTCCCTATAGCTTTAATAGTACTTTTAAGAACTTTCTTTCTTTACGGCAAATTCTATTTAGACTTTTTTTTACGTTAATAATATAAACATTATATTTCTAAAAAAAGATAAAAGAAAAGCTAAAGACTTTATATCTCGTCGTAAAAAGATATATTCCCTTACTTAAAACGGCACTTTTACCTTCCTTTTTAGGTTTCGTATTATTTAAAACTCGTAGCTTTACAAGCTATATATTAGCTAGTCTACCTATATTTATAAAATACGCAATATATATAACCTAAACCCCTTTATTTTAAAAGAGTTTCTTTTTTCTATTCCTAAAACCTTAATAAAATATTCAGCTACTACTTCTAAAGAACAAGTCTTTTACTATTTGTCTCTTATAAAGTCTATTAACTATTAAGCTAATTTTACTAGACCGGATATCTTAAAACCCTTAAACATCCTCGTAAAGTTTATATAAAATCCTTCGTAGCAATATATATACCTAGCAAAGTCTCTTATTTCTTACATTTACTCTTTACGCTATTTTAGCATTAAAACTTTCTAATACTAAAGACTTACAATTACTTACTTATATAGATAAAGCTTTATTAAACAACCTAAAGACTAGAAATTCTAGTTAAAGATACGTTATAAGCTTTTTAAATAGACCTATTACTTAAATTACTAAGAATTAGTATACCGTTACTACCTTATTTATAGAATTAGAGCTTTTATCTCTTTTAAATTTAGTAAAAGAACTTATCTTATTTTACGCCTCTTTTTTAGTATCTCTTTTTAATTTAATATTTAAATCCCTTCGAATTTCTATTTTAATAAATAAACTATACGCCTTATTACCTTTAAAATCCTTAAGATTAAAATAGACTTCAAGTACGTGAAAATTTAGAACTGCTAAGCTAAGTAAGAGTTCCTTTAAAATATATTTACTATTAACTTTCTTCCTTCGAATAAGTAAGTCGTAGATAGTCTTATTAAATTACTATTAAAATAACGTTTTCTTAAAGTTTAAAAGTAGCTTTAATTTACTAATATTATAAACCTTTATTTCTCTTTTATAGACTTTAATTTAAAATAGCTATTAAAAGCTATTTAGGTCTTTTTCTTTTTCAAGCTTAACTTAAGAGGGTATATTATATTTATTCCTCGATTTTATTCCTCGAAATCGTAGTAGTAGTAATAAGAGCAGCAGTAATATTAGTAGTAGTAAGAGCCTCCTTAAGGCTTCCTTTAACCTTCGCCTCCTAAAGGCTTCCCTTGATTTTTTAGCTATATATAGACTTAAAGGGTATTTACCCTTTAATTTAGTATAAAGATCTTATATAAACCTTTTATAGACCTTCTCTTTAATAAAACTATTTGTTATTTACTATTATTTATTAAACTATTTGTTCTTTCTCTGCTTACTTTAAATCCTTCCTTATTATATATAGGTTATTAACTAGCTACTAAAATAGTAAAACAAGAGCTTTACTACCTAATTAATTATTCCTGCCTTTTTATCTACGAGCTAATTCTCTACGTAGATTGCTTTTTATTAAATGCCTTAAATAAGCTTTCTTAACGTTTAAAAAACGAGTTAAAAAAAAGAGAGTTTTTAGTTAAGCACTATATAAAAACTATGTAATAAAACCGTATAATAAAAATTATAGAGGGTTTACTATTATTACTTAAAGTATTTCTTAGTTTTATAAGAATATAAAAAGTTTAAGCTACTAAATCGTTATTAATACTATTTAATTTAAAAATTAAGAATAAGTAGAACGAGTTTCTCTATAGTTAAAAAAAATTACTAAAAGAGAAAACAATTAATTATAAGCTTATTATAGCCAAGGTTTAAGTAGACTTTTGTTTCCTTACTATTAAGCAATATAAAAATCTTAATCCGTATATATATATTTATATAAGAATTAAAAGGTTCTTTTTTATTATAGCTAATGTTAATTAGTAAAAGCTTTTAAATTAATGTAAAAGAAACTATAGTTTTAATACTTTTCTTTAAAAATATTATGTGCTAAAGCGGGCGAGTTAAAGACTTTTTTCTTTTTTAAAAGCTTAAGGTAAAAGGGAAAAAAAAAATTTTATAAGAGCTAAATATTTTTATATACTTCTTATACTTAATTTACTTTAAAGAAGCTAAAGGTTCTTAAATAAACTATAGCTTCTTAATATAGTGTTTAGCTTAAATAAAGTTATTAAGTATAAAAGTAACTTTCAAGTTTTAGTTATATATTATATACTTAAATTTGCTTTTATTACTAAGTTATAAAAGTCTATTAAGTTTATATAGTTAGTATTTAAAACATTTCAGCTAGAATAATCGCTTTTACTGCTATAAGATAAAGTTGAAAAATACTTATTATTAGCTTTATTACTGCTTAAATTAGGATTTTTATTCGTATAATACTTACTTTAAAAGCAAACTTTCTTTCCTTTCCCTTTAAGACCTTTATACTTATTTCTCCTTCGATTAAAATAGTGGTTAAATTAATTTAAGTAGCAATTAATAAAGTTATTATTATAGCCCTAGTTAAAGCTTTATTCTTAGTAGGGCTTTTTTTTATTATTATAGCGGCAGAAGTTATAATAAAAATAGTAATAATCTTTAAGATAGTTGTTATATTTATTGAAATAATAGTTTTTAAAACGATTTATACTACGGCGGAAAACGTCTTAGTTTTTAAAAAAAGCTTACTATTAAGCAGCTATAACAAGAGGCTTTTATTCCGTAATCTCCTAGATTTATTTATTAATAGTAGCCTTTTTAGTAAAAAGAGTAAGTAATATTTAGGATTTTATAGTAATAAGCTAGTAAGAGACTGAAATAATCTGCTAAGTTTTATTTATATAACGCTAATAAGTAAGCAAGACTTATTGTTAAGTTTAATATAGGAGGGAGATTACTTTAACGTTTAATATTAAGATTATATAGTTACTAATTTAAAGCTTCTTAAAGTTTTTAATATTAAGTTAATTTTAACGCTTTATTAATTTCTTTTTAAAAGTATTAAGGGATATAGTATTAAGATAGTATTACTATTAAGCTATTAATTTGCTTATTTACTAACCTAAAGGGTCGTAGAAACAGGATTATCTATAAAAAAGATAAAAAGTATAATAATCTTTTTCTTTATTAAGTATAAGACGCTTATAAAAAGTTAGATATCTATATAAATTACTTTTTTATTTAACTAAGTAATAAGGCTAAGATTCTTAGAATCTTTTTAGTTAAGGTTTAAAACTCTTATATTATCTCTTTTAAAGTGTTTTTAATAGCTTCTTTACAGATATTTATTATAAAATTATGTAAAGCTTTATACTAAAACTAAGCTAAATAGGTCTAGCTTAGGCTACTTATAAAATTATTATGAGAATTTAAGAATATATAGTGTTAGAATTGCTTTAGTTAAAAATATAATAAGAAGGCTTTTTAAGCTTACTATTAAGTATCTTTACTATTAAGAGCTCTTTAGTTAAGCAGAGGAGTTTACTAAAGTAAGCATAAAAAGCTAAAAATAATTATTATAACTATAATTATATTTCTTATTATAATTTAAAAAAATTAAAGTTAAGCTAGCTTTTATTATATAGGTATAGCTTAAGCTTTTAAAAGTAAAAAGAAACGCGTTTCTTATAAAAAGGCTTTTAAAGATTAGAAACTATTAAGCCTATTTAAAATATCTTTAATCTTTTTACTTATTTTTAATAAATAAAAAGTATAGTTTTTTAAATATAAGACGGTTTAAGTAAAAGCAGAATTCTATTTAAGTTCTTTAAGGTTAATAAATTATATTTATAATTAAATCCAAGGCGGGAGCTTCTTATAGAGACGTTTTATAATTAAAGTCCTTTAAATCTTAAGCAAAAGTTAAAGTTTAAGGGAAAAATAAAAGTATTTTAGGTTTTTATTTTACAAGCTACTTTTAGTAGCTACTATAGGATAAGCCTTTTTATTTCTTCTTCTTTATTCTTATAAATTTAAGTAAAGAATAGTTAAAAAGAAAATTCTAAAAGAATTAAGTAAGGGCTATATATATTACATTTAGTAATAATTAAGTTTATAGGCAGAAAAAGATTTCTATTATAATATCTAGCTATATATTAAAGCATAGAGAATACTTAAATTAAGATTATTAATAATATATAAAAAAGCTTCTTTATAAAGCTAACTTAGTATATTCTTTTCATTTTTTCTAAAAGGTAAAAACCTAAGTTAGTTAAAACAATCCTTATTATAGTTTTATAAACGTAAGTAGTACTAATATTTACGAGGGGTTAAATCTAAGTTAAACTAAGTAAGTATAAAGCTTTTTATAAAGCTAGAAGTTAAAACTTAAAATATATCTTAAAGCTAATTTATTGCTTCGTTAAAAGATAAGGCTTTTATAATATGTTTTGTTATTTAAGAAAAAAAAGTCGAAATTACTACTAAGTATAGTATATAAAGAGTTAAGTTTATTTAGTATAAAAAGAAATAATTATTTTAAAGTAAGTATAAGCCCAAAAGCAAAGTATAAGCCACCTTAATATTTAGTTTTTAAATACTTACTTAAGTTTTAGCTTCCTATATAGCTAGCTTTTAGCTTATTACCTCTTTTATATATTAAAACTACTTTATTTTAGTTATTATTATTTTTTCACTTTTTTAGTTTAATATATAATTTAATTATATTCTATATTCGCTAAAAAGGAGCTTTTTTAACTCTTTTATATACTTATAGCTATTTATTTTATAGTAGATTGTATTTTATTATTTTTTCTATTTAAAAGAATATATAACTATACTAAGAGTATTATAGTTAAAAGATATATACTTAAAGCTTATAGTGTTATATATACTTAAGTAATTAAAAAGCTAAAGTGCTTAAAAAGTATAATATAATAAGTAAGCGCTAAAGATTTATTTAAATAAAGTAAGAAGTTAGTAAAATAAAGTATAGTTTTACGCTATTTTGTTTATCTTTTTTTAAGTTTTATATTTTTAGCTTACTTTCTATTAAGATTCCAATTTGATTTATTTTTTATTTAAAGCTTATAAAACCTAGTTAAAAACTATACTTCTTTTAATGCTTTTAGAAGTAAAAGCTTTAAAGGGTATAAAGAAGTAAACTATACTTTGCTACAGCCTATAAGCTTAATATAGTGCAATTATAACGTAATATTAATACGCTAAAATATATATTAAATCTGTTATATTATCTTTCATATTATATATATACCCCTACATTTTAAACAATGTAAAATATATTAGGTATAAGCGTATTAAAAAGTAGTATATATAAAAACTAAAATCAGGATTTATGCTAAGTAGCTATACTACCTTTTATTTCTTATAAGACCAATTCCTAGGCTTACTAAGATAAGATCTACTAATATTTAGCTATAAATTTACTATATAAGGTCGAGATAAATAAAGAGGCTTTTCCTTTCTTACTTAAGTTACTTAGAACTTTAGAAATATTTATAAAAAGAGGCTTTAGTCTCTTTTTACTTAAAATAAATTATTCACATTTATATATAAAAAGAATAGCAAGCAAAAGTAAGCACTAAGGCATAAAAGGTAAAAGGTAGTTAAAAGATCGAATTTAAACTACTTAAAGGTCTAAGTTTAAGCTAAGAAAAAAAAAATATAGTTTTATATAAGCGTAAAAAGGTATTAGCCGGATATTATTATGTCGTTTATTTATATAATAGTCCTTTTAGTCTACCGTATTATTATTATTTCTCTCTAGGCTATAAAGTAGACTTTTATACTTATTTTTTACTAGTACTAAGTTTATATTTCTTTTTCTTTATTATATTAATATTATATAAAATATAGTCTTAAGATTAAAACGTATAAGTGTATAATATAACGCGGGGTAAGTATTAGTAAAATAAGTATAAGCTTAAAGTAAAGCTTAGTTTTAATATACTTTATACTAAGTAGCTATATTAAAAACGCTATTTATTTAATGTTTTAAAAGTAAAGTTAGCGTTATATAATCCTGCTATTTACTGCGCTCCGCTTACGAAGTAATAATAAGAAGGGTTAACTCTAACGCAATAGCGGCAGTCTATAGTCGCTAAGTATAATAAAAAGCATAGTATAAAAAGACGCTTATAAACGGGCGGGAGAAAAAGAGTAAAAAACTAAAGTAGATATATAAAAGCGGAATAATTATTAGAGCGGGCGCGCGCATTAAAAAATTAGATTAGTAACTAAGAAAGAAAACAAGGAGAAAAAAAAAAAAGAAATAGGTATTTAAAATTAAAAGGAAAAGGCGGTAAGGAGGTAAAATATACTTTAAGTACTAATAAAAGCGGCAAGCAAAGGGGGTATATTACGCTGCCTTTATATTATTAAGTCTAATATAGTAATATAAAAAAGTAAGCGTATAATACTTAAAATACCGCGATATAATATTATTTAAGGATATATATTAATATATAACTATAAGTATAGCATAAGTATAAAAAGAATAATTATACTAGTATATATTAAGCGCAGGGCAAAAAGCAAAGTATTCATCTTATATATACTGCTATATAATACTTTAAAAAGAGGGTAGTATTATAAGCTATATAATAGAAAAGGCTTTTATTATATTATAGCAATTGCTTTAAAGTTAAGTTAACGTATAGCTAAAGTCGGCTAAAACTTAAATTAAACTTATCCTAACCTTTAGCTTAAACTAAACTTAAGTATAGGCCGTTTAAGCAATATTAATAAATAAGAAGCTATATAACTTAAATAAGGTTTTTCTTTTTATCTTTTTAGCTTTATATAAATAATTATTTAGCTATATACTACTACGCTAAGTATACGCTAGCCCTTAATAATTATAAGTATTACTATTTATACATACATATATCTCTATTCGTACACACGCCCTATTTTTAAGATACGTACCCGCGCTAGCCCGCCCTACCTACTTATAGTGCCTACGCCTAGTAAGTACCCGTACCTTCTAAATACCCGCGCCTATATATACAGCCTACACACGCATACACGCAGCCCACATACGCAGCCGACATTCTATATATATATATACATATCTATATATTAATTAAAGCTATCGCTAGCGTTATAATAGACCCTTTTCTCTCTCTCCTTAATACCTCTACTCCGTAAGGCGACTTAAATAAAGCCTACAATGCCCTTAATATCCACGAAGAACGCGAAGCTATAATTTAGCCCCTACCGCCTTCTTTAGGCTTCGAAACCTATAATGCGGCGTATAACTTTATCTAAAGGTTCCTTCGCGATAACGGTATAGCTATCGTTAAGCGGTTAAGCTCTTATAAGCGAGATATTAACGAGATCTCCTTTATAACCTAAGTTCTCTTTATATGCGATCGTGGCCTACGGCGGGCTTCTACTAGTATAAGGCTATATAAGCCTTCTACCTAAAAGCTTAACTGCCCTTTCCGCCTTATTATAATAGCCTCCCTTAATAAGGAAGCTTAGAAGTAGGATTTTTAAGTTACTAAGGCTTATTATAACTACGGGCCTTTATTTAATCCCTTAGTATATAATATTTATCGCCGACGGACCGTTATATAGTAAGAGCTTAAGAAGAACCTCTTAAAATATAAAGCGCTACCGGCTTAAGAGATTTCTACTATCTTATAAGATGCCGAGCTTATTATAGCGTTCTTCCGTTTAAGATATCTATAACGATCGCTAAAAGCTTCGTTTTAAAGCTCTTAATAGCAAGACGGCTATATAAGCGTTTATTAAGTATCTTTAAGTAAGAAATCTTTCTTATTATATTAAATTCGACTTATATAATAAAAATAAGATTTAAGGCATACTTTAAACCTACTTATAGTGCTAAAAGATATAAAAACGCTTCCTTAAAGTTTTAGGCCTTAATAATATATATAAGACTAACCGCTTTAAGCTCTTCCTTTTTTAGGTTACTAAAGTTACTAATTAAAAGTCTTTAGCTAACTTCGCTTTTAGCCTTATTAATATAAAGAAAGAAGAGGGATATTAGTAGCTTTATAAGTCCCTTAACGCCCTTTATATATAAGTAAGGGCACTAAAGCCCTTTATAGTTATTATAAATAAGGAAGCCGCCCTTAAAAACGCCTTTTTTTGTATTTTCCCTTTTATATAATAATAACTCTATATATATTATATTAATAGCAATATTCGGGCCCGAATCTAGTTACGCTAAAAAGATTTAGTAAATCTTAATAGTCTTAAAAATCCTCTTAAAGGAGAAGTCCTTCTTAAGGTTAAAGCTATCCTTACTTATAAAGCTACTAAATAAGGAGCCGCCCCTACCGCCGCCGCCGCTACGTTTAGTCTAGATAATAAGAAAGTCGAATTTAGCTATAAGGAAATGCTACTAGCTTAAAAGCGCGTTATTTACTTAAAGACGGGAGCGGATTTTTATAAGGCGTAGTAGTAGCTTAATTAGCAATTCGGTTAACAATACTAAGGCTATATCGTAACCTATATCTTAAACGAATATATATTATAGCAGGAGTAGTAGGCGGGCTGCTTTTTTAGCCGCTATTATAACTTTAGCTAGCGGGTTAATAGCCCGGTTAAGACCGCCTATAAAGACGTAAAGTCTTATTTACTTATAGGCACTTTTAACCTCTTATATCTTTACGATGCCCTTATTTAAATAATTAAGAATAAAAAGATATCTTATATATAAATAGCTACTTAGCAAGAGATTCGATAAAGGCGGCGGTTCTTTAAGTAGTTATCTTAGCTTAAGGACCTTAATATAAAGGTTACTAATTAAGCTATTAATCTTCTTACTATATAGTATCGACTTACTATTACCGCGATGCCTTTATTAACTTAAGAGCCCTAGCTACTATAGCCTTATAGTAAGCGCTTTATATTATAGCTTAGCCTATCTTATATATATACGATCCTTTAACGCCTTTAAGCTAGGCTAACGCTCGAAAAGTATAATATTCTTATACGATAGTAGCTTAAGAAGCTATTAGTAAAGACCCCCCCCTTTTTCTATATATTTTACTACTAATAATAACTCTTAAGACCTTAAGGAGCTATTGCTTTAAATCCGCGATCTTAATATCGTTATAATTATACGCGGCCGGCCTTATAATACTAAGCTACTTATACTTAACTCCCTTAAATACTAAGACGTATTATAGCTAGCTACGCCGCCGCGAAGGCTGCTTAATTTAAGTTAGGCTAGCTTAAGGCGGCTTAACGTAAGCGTTTAAAGATACCTCTCTTATAATAAGATCAATAAACTTAGCTATAGCCTAAGGTCTCTTATAGCGTTATAAGAGAGATCGTCGGCCTAAGGCAATATAAGGGGAAGGGGATTAAGAGGAGGACGCGGTAAGAGCAGTAAGGGCAGTAGGGGCGCTTATAGCACCGGCGGCGGCGATATAGCCCTAGGCGGCGATGTGGCCCTAGGCGGCGATGTAGCCTTAAGCGGCGATGTGGCCCTATCGCCGCCGCTAGTATAGCATTAAGGGAATTAGGCGGCATTAAGGGAATTAAGGGCGATATAGCCACGCCGGACTTTCTGCTGCTCGACTCGCCTAACGAGGGCGAAAGAGGCACGGCGGCGGCGATATAGTAGCGTTAAGGGCATTAAGGGCGCGTAGCTATATCGCCGCCGCCGGTATAGCGTTAAGGGCATTTAGGGCGCGCCTACGTCTTCGCCCGCGGCACCGGCCCGGGTTAATTAACGGGCCGTGCTATGCGCGTATCTCGCGAGAGCTTTAAAGATGCGTTTTTTAAGCGAATTAAGCTATAGCCGAGAGCGCTGCGTGTGTAGGCTACGTATATAGGCTACGTATATAGGCTACGTGTGTGGGCTGCGTGTGTAGGCTGTATATATAGGCGCGGGCATTTAAAAGGTATAGGTACTTACTAAGCGGGCGCGGTATAAATTAGCGGGGCGGGCTAGCGCGGGTACGTATTTTTAAAATAAGGCGTGTATACGAATAGAGATATATATATATATAAATAGTAATACTTATAATTATACTAGCTTTTTTAGTATTAGTTATAAATTATATAAGTATCTTTTTAAAACTTATTACTATATTAATATAAATATAGTTAATTACCTCCCCTTACTTATTTTCTTTTTATTTATTTTAACTTTATGTTTATTTTCTGCTTATTTTATATATTTACTTATTATATTATATACTTTATACCTTTATTTTTATACCGCCGCTATTTAAATTAAACTTTATTTTTAAAGATATAGCTTTTTATACTTTCCTTTTTAAGTTAATTACCTATTAACTACTATACTTTACTTTAAAAAGGTTTTAACACGCTATATAATTTAATTATAATACGCTAGGCTTATTATAAGAATTAAAATATTCTATATTAATATTTACTACTTTTAAAAAAACCTTTTTTAAAACTAAATACTTACTTATAGTAAGAATATATTATAGTTAAAACTTTTACTAATACTAAAAATAAATTTAGCAATATTAATTAATCTCTTAAGACGATATTATAATATAGGTAAAGGTTATAAAAAGGTAAAAAAGTAATCTGCTTTATATTAGTATTAATTATAGTACATTGTATTATATAACGCTTTTAAGCTTTATATACTTTAATAAAAAACTAAACTTACCGTAATAAAACAATAATATATAACTTAATTAAGCTATATAAACCACTAATATAAATAAGGCTTATAACGAAATCGCGGGTATAGTCTTATATACGTAGTTTAACTAAGTATAAGTAGTAGTTATAACCCTCCTCGGCACTTAAAAGCGCGATAAGAGTATATTGATTATAGTATAGGTTAGCCTTAAGCTTTATAAAGCTATTTAAATATAATAAAAGAGGCTATATATAAAGAACTTAGAGAAAGCTAAGTCTTAGGCCTAAGTAGACTTAAGCGGACTTAAGTAATTATAGTAATAAGCTTTAAAAAGCTAGTATAGTATAATATAATAATAAAACTAATCTCGCTTTAGTATAAACGTAAGATAATACTAATCCTAATAAGAGTAATACTAAACATCTTAAACTAAGAGCTAAATAATATAGTTAAGGCGATTAATATAGCACTTAATATCTTTTTTACTATAATAAAAAGGCGCTTACTAAGTATAAATATTACGATTATATTTAACATCTTAGTATAGCCTTATTAATAAAACTAAGACTAAGTAAAAAGCGTTTTTAATTAAGCGGCGGTAATAGTACGTTAGTTTTATATAGTAATAGTAAATATTATCTTAATAAAAGTCTTTAAGATAAATAAAATACTCTTAATTAAAAGGATTATAAATATTACTAAAGTAAAAGTTATATAAGTATAATTAATATGCCTTTAAACTAAGACCTTTCTAGCTATAACTTTTATTATTAGTATAAGTAAGTTAGTAAAAGTAAATAAACTATATAATATAAGCTTATTCTTAAAAGCTTTAATATTTTAGTATAAGCTTTATAATAAGTTAGTTTAGCTTACTTAGTATTATAACTATTATAAATAGAAGTATATTACTAAGTATTGTACTTTAATATAGCTTTATACTTATTATAAAAGGACTTTATATATTAATAAAGAGGATAAGTATAATATAAAAAAAAAGTAAAATCCTTTATAACTATATATCTTATAGCGGATAGTACTTAGTATAGTTTTATATATATTTTATAGTAGTAAAAGCTAAAACTTTACGCAAAAGAATACTAGCTAAACCGCTTATAACGCTTTACTAATACTTATAGCTAGCTAGACTTATATATTACCTTCCCCTTTATTAAAGCTTATAAACCCGCTTTATTATAAGTATAAATACGCTTTTAGCGACTAAAGAAAACTACTAAGCGTTATTAGCCCCGCTAGTTTAAGCTTAAGTAGTAAGCACTAACTTAAGTAATATTATATAATATAAAAAGCAATAAAGTATATTACTTTTAAATTAAGCTATTACTATATCTTCAATAATAATAAACTTTACTTTAACTTGTTATATATAAATTTAAAAGTCTTTTTTTAAAATGTATAGGAAATATTTAAGCTAGTATAAATAGCTTTTAGCTATTACGCTAAGTATATTCTAAGAGTACTTAAAGAAATAAGAAGATTTAAGGCTTTAAAAATTTAGCTTAAAGTAGGATACTATACTAAATTATTTATATAGCGGGCCAAAATATAATATATATTTATAAGGAGTATAATATAAGGATATAAGTATTATAAACGAAATTGAATAAAGTAAGGATAACTTTTAGCAATAATAAAAAGCTCAGGTCTTTATATTTACCTCTAAAAAGGATATAAATAAGCTTAGCTAAAGCTATATAAGAAATAAATAATTAGGACTTATTAGTCTTAGTAAAAAACATTAATATTTACTACTTACTTTAAGATAGTTATAACTAAATCTCCGTTAAAGTAAAACGATTTATTAAAGACGCTATATAGTTTTAATTTAAACAAACTATAGTAAAAAGTAAATATATATATATCTTTATAGGTATAAAGATAATATTATTAACTTTATAAAAGCTTTAGCGGAGATAACCGCTTTATTCTTTAGCTTAAACCTAGATCTTTCTAGATCTAATTATATCTTATAGGTAGTTTAGTTTAAGAGAATGTTAAAACTAAGAGAAATATTTACTATGCTAATATAAAAAGAAGTAGAAAGAATAGGTAAAGGCGGAAACCTTATCTTAGCTTAAGATATAGCAGCTTATGCTTTATAGCTTATAAGAGATTAGTAAAAGTTAAATAGCTTATTTAATAACCTTACTAATAAAATAGTTTTATATTAAAATTAAGTAATCTTAAGAGGTAATATATAGTTTACTTTAAAGGCGATTTAAGCTATTAAGGCTATAAACAGGGCCTAAAGATATTATAAAGAATATTAAACTTAAGTAAATTTAAAAGCGCTATAAGAAGCGATTATAGCTTAAAAGCGGGCTATATATAATATAAGAAACAAGTATTAAAAAGACTTTTTTAAAGAGGTTAGTATTAATAATAGTAAGTTATAAAACGTTAAATAGTAAGCGCGGTTTAATAGCGGGCTATTATTAAACTTAGTATACTTACTATTATTAACTAAAAGAGGCTATAAATATAAACTTTTAATATTAAGGAGAAGGCTAAACTTTTAGCAGAATATTTTATTTTAGCTAAACTTAAAATATTATTAAGACCTCCTTAGCTTATAACTAAGAATGACCTATTAATAAAGCGGCATATTAATCTTATAAATACATCTTAAGTAATAAGTAAAATAGTAAGCTAAAAAGCGGCAAGCTTAAATAAAGTCCCTTTTAGTTTTTATAAGCTTTATAGATTAATACTTTTAGCTAAATTAGCAATAGTTTTTACGGCTTATATAAAGATATTTAACTTTTTAACTTAGTTTTAATTTATAAATAAAAAAGTACTATAAAAGCTAAGAAAAGAGCTTAAAGTATATAATACTACTAAGGGCTAAAGACTTATTTCCCTCCTACTTATAATAAGTAATATCTTAAAATGAATTTTAGCGTTTAAGGTTATAACCGTAGCGGAAGTAAATAAAGTCTTATTTAAAAAGCTATTAAAAATAGGAAAAAAAGCTTAAAGGGGTAATAATACTTTAAGTAAAAAAACTAGTATATATAATATAAGCTTAGAAAAAGATCGTATTAATCTTTTAACTTTATATTTAAAAGCTTTTTATAAAGTTAACTATAAGAAACTCTTAAAAAAGCTTACTTTTTAAAGCTACTTAAAGTAGTTTATAAAGCTAGCTTTTAGCTTTATAAATAAGTACTACTTAACATTATATTTTAATAAAAAGAGGGCTATATTATAATAATTCGCTACGAAAGTCTTTTTAAGGTTTTAGATACATTTAATCTTCTTTTTTAACTATAAAATATCTTTTTATAAAAAACCTAAAAAGCTAAAAGAAATTTATTTTATTAGCGAAACTAATAGTATAGATATTCTTAGCGTTAGCCTTAAAAAGGGTTTAATAGGAATACGGCTTAAAGCGGCTTAGAAAGTATTTAATATATAAGCGGAGGAGTTTATAATAAAATTTACGCCTTTAAAAAGCAAACTTATTTATTTTTAAAAAAGATATAAAGTATATATAACCTTCTTTTACCTTAAGACTATAATAGCTATATTAATTTAAAATACTAAGCTTTAAAAGGTATAAGTAAGCTATAAGCTTTAATAAAAAGCGCACTTTAATTAACTATACGCTAAGCTAGAAAGGTAAACCTTAGCCTTAATAAGGCTTATAACGTCTATATAAAGCTATACACTTCTTAAGGCCTTAAGAGTTTATAGTAAAGTCGTTTAAGTTCTTATATTATATACTATAATTATATTTTATAAGATAACCTTACTAAGGAAAAGGTTTTAAAGAATAGCTGTAAAATAAGCATAAGATTAAACCGCTTACTTTTTAATATTTATAAAAGCTTATTAAGCTACTATAGTTTACTAGCTTAAAGTTAAAACCTAGGTCTTACTAATTTACTTTAACTTTAAGTAAAAAATAGCTAATACCCTTAAGAGACTAAAAGACTTTAAAATCTTAAACTAAATTTAATATACGTTTATATTAATAGTAAAGCTACTTTAAAAATAAGAATAACGGCTAAAACGGCTAACCCCCTTATAATTACTACTTATTAAGGCACGAAAAAAGTATAATCCTAAATTAAGTTTAATAAGCTGTTAAAGAAAAAAAGGATAAAAGTAAGTCCTTTTAAAAAAATAAGACTATAAGAGTAAAATAAGCGTAGTATAAAGCAGGCAGGTAGCTGCGAGTAAAAGGAATATAAGAGTATAAAAAGTATGTAAAAAGGTAAAGAAATAGATAAGGTATATATATATAATGTTAATAATTAAACTAAAGTAAAGAAGGCACTAAGGCCTTTTATTATAAATATATCCTAAGCTATAAGTAACATTAGTAACCGGGGGAAAAGTCCCTTATTTAGCGCAACTTTGTAAAATAAACTTATAGCTTAATACGGGCTTATATTCTTTTAACTAAGCCCGGGGATTTATTCCGTAAGGAATATAAAGTAGCGCGGCGACTTAATATAGATCTTAAAGGTCCCGCGTATAGTTTCTATATATACCTCTTTCTTCTCTGCTTATATCTTGCTTATATATACGTTATATAAAGGAAGAGAAGATATATAATATGTAGAATTATATACCGGATTTACTATATCTTTTCACGGATTTATATAATACACTATTTATACTATACTAGGCTTATAAGCTATAAAAAAGTATATTTTACTTCTTTATAGCCTCTTAAAAAGTGCACTTTAGTTATACTATTTTAAGAAGAGTAGAAACCTTAAAATAAGAAAAATTCATTTCTTTATAGCTTAAAAAAATATTTTTTATAAGGAAAAACTAAAAGCTTTATTTTTCTTAAAGAGAAAAACTTATATATAAGTAAAACTTCTTATTATTTTATTATTAAAGAAAAACCTTTATATAGGTAAAAAACCTTAAAGTTTTATAAAGAAAAGCTAAAAAGAAAGCAAATATATAGCTAAAAACCTTTATTAGGAATTTATATTATAACCTTCTTTATTCTTAATAGGTTTTAGAATTTATTAAATAGTATAAAGCTTAATTCCTTCGTAAAAACATCTACTATATTATCTTTAGAATTTATATTATAAACCTCTATTTCTTTTTTTAATACTATTACGTTTAAAGTTCTATATTTAGCCTATATGCTTTCTTAGCTTATATAATTAAGGGTTTTTTACTATTTTTAAAGCAAATTAATTATCTATAAAAACTATAAAGACGTTACGTATATATATATTTATAGATATTTCTTTTACTATTATATTAAAATAGCTATATAAATATAAAGCTTCCTTACTAGCCTTTTTAAGGCCTATATATTCTGCCTTATATATAGAAAGTAGTATAAATGTCTGTTTTTAATATGCCTAGATTATAAGGTTATGATTTATAAAGCAATAATATCCGGAGACTAACTTACGGTTTATAAGATCGATAGATTATTTAGTATTAGTATAGGCTTTAAAAAATAGTATATTTAATGCTATATTATAGTTATAATATATATCTTAGCTAGGATATAAATTAAGGTATTTCTAAATCGTATTTAGTGCTTTAAAATACGGGATCTTAAGATTAAAAGCAAATTTAACATATAATATTACTACCTATAAGATATTAAGCTTTAAAAACAATGCTAAAAATAATAATAAGCTTATTTGCATTTAATATAATAAAACTTCCTCTTTTATAGCTATATTGTCTTTTGTCTTATAGCAGGGTTTTATAAGGTTCTTATATTTTATTTTTAAAACATTTTTATCCTATAAAAAGTATATATTTCTTAAAATATATATATATCTTTTTTCGATTTATTTATAGGTTTAGTTATTCTTTAGAAGTCTTTTACTTTGCTTAACAATTAAATCTTTTAGACATTACTTATTCTATTAATTATATAAGTTATAGAATTCTTTATAGGCCTAAAAAAGAGAAGATCGTTTATTTTAACTAATATAGCTATAAATAGCTTTTTACTTATAAATACCCCTTTGTTAATAAGTCGGCGGGAAAATCCTTGCTTGCTTAAGACCTTAAATAATAAATTATACTAAAGTATTAAACTTTGTTTAAAACTATATAAAGCTTTCTTTAATTTTATAACTAGCTTTTTATTTTTATTATACAGCTTTTAAGTTTTATACTTTAGGTCTTTATTTATAATATAGTCTTAAGAATTTTATAGTATGTTTATATATGTTTTTATATTGTTATTAACATATATAAATGCATTTTTTATATTGTATTATAGTATTTACTAATTATTAGTTATAGCTAGCATTAATAAGAGTTTAGTAGACTTAGGTCTAGTAGTTATAAAGAAGGTTTTAATATTATCTAAGCTATATATTTATTTAGAGCTTTATACTATAAAGCGAGCTTTATATTTAATTATATTATTTTTATTATTCTTTTTTATTTTATTAACTTATCGGCCTCTTAAAGCCTCCTTATTACTAAGAAGCTTTTATATTTCTTTAGTATCTAGACCTTTAAGTTCGTTTAGTCTAATTAGTATAGCTTTATCTTAGTCTTTTGCTTATAGACTGTTTATAGGCTGCTTATAAGTCGTAAGGTTTGTAGGATCTTTATTTCTATTTATAATAAAAGGAATATATTTTATATTACTATATTTACTTAAAATATTATATATAGGGTATTCTATAACATTTTTATAGTATTTAGAAGGCTTCTTAAGTATTTCTACTTTAATTCTTTAATCGTTTTACTAGGTTTTGTTATCGCTAGTATTGTTATCGCTAGTATTGTTATCGCTAGTATTATTTTCTATTTTATTTGTATTTATATTATAAGTATTTATATTTTTAGTATTATTACTACTACTATTATTATTAGCATTATTCTTAGCATTATTATTAGTATTTAATAATTCTTAGTATTATAGTTATTCGCCCGTCTACTAAAAGAAAGCATATTATTAAAATTAGTATATTCTTCTTTATTTAAGAATTTATTCTTTAGTATAGTTATATCTTGTAAAATTATTACCTTTTGTTTAGAAAACTTATATATTTTATAAGTAGTATCGTTATAGCTTATCATTACCCCTTTATAAGCTCTAGTCTTTAATTTATTATTAAGGGTTTTATTCTTATATAATATAGTGCTTTTAAATACTTTATATTTTATCTAAGCCCTCTAAACTTTAGGCTATAATATCTTTCTTTTCTATAAGAGATATAAGGCTTATAGTAGAGCAAGGGGACCTATTATAAATATATATAGCTGCTAAAATAGCGTTACTTTATAAGTATTGTAGTAAATTTAAGGTTAAAAGCATAGCTCGAACTTTATTAAGTATAGGTTTATTTATACTTTCTATTTTGCCCCTAAAATAAGTGGTATATTTAGGGCTTATATAAGACCGTTTTTTAAGCAACATAGCTTTATATTATATATAAATCCTCTTTTATTATCTAGAAAAACCTTTTTTATAATAATCTTATTTATATTATTTTCCAATTCCTGCTTATATTCTAAGAATATTTATAGACATTTTGCCTTTCTTTTTATAAGGTATGTTCTTTAATATCTAGTAGTAGAATCTAAAAAGGCTATAAAGTATATATATTTAATATCAGTAATAGTTTTAATAGGACTATAAATGTTAGTATATATCTTATCTAAAAAAGGTATTTCTTTTTAGAAAGAGTCTTTTCCTTTCTATGTATTTATTTAGCTTTTATATAAGCTTTATATTGTTTTATCTTTATTATATTAGCTTTACTAGTACTTATATCTAAATACCTTTCTCTTAAGTATTAAAATAGGGACTTATAATAATATACTTTAGTCCTTTATACTAAAGAAGTATATCTATAGTCTTCTTTTTATCTATAAACGTATTAGTTTTATTTAGAAAAGTATTATCTATAGGTATATTATTTATAAAGGTACTATCTAAACACCTTTTTATATTATATATTTTATTGTTAATTTATAAGCGAGGCTTTATAACTATAGGAGTAGAATATAGGCTATTATTAATAAAACTTGATTTAAGTATATTTACCTCTTTATTCAAAAGAGTAAAATTATCTTGACTAATTTTAGCAAAGGTATTATTAAGAAATAATTAACTTATTTTATTAGTACTAATTCAAGGTATATAAAGGCAGTTTTTTAATATATAGCGTATATTACTATTAAGAAATTTAAAATATAAATTCCCTACGCCTTTAACTATAATAAAAGACACTTTCCTTTTAGTAATAGTCGTATATATATCTTTATAAAAAGAGAGGAGTAATTTATTATATACTTTATACTTAAAAGCCTATATATTTAAAATAAAATTATATATATCCCTTTTTTTTATAATCTTTTAATCTACTTTAAAAATAACTTAAGATAGTATAAGAAAAAAGGCTTTAAAAGTCCTTTAATATTTTTTTTATTAGGTTTTATTTTCTCTTAGAAAAAGGTATATAAAAGAGGGGTATATAAAAGGGGTATAAAGGGTATAGAAAGTATAAAGGTTATAAAGGGTATAAAGAGTATATAGGGTATAACGGGTATAGAGGGTATAAAGGGTATAAGACGAGGGTTATTTACTTAAGCTAAGGAATCGGAAACATGAAATATTTCTTTAAAGGGAGAAGAGTCTTTAGAAAAGGAAACTCGTCTTTTTTTTTAGTCTTTTACTACTAATTTTCTAGTAACGAAAACTCTCTCTTAAGAAGACTCTCTTAAGGAGGGTATAAGCGTAAAACGCTTATTATTCTTATTCGAATAGTCCTAAGTAAGTTTAGTAAGAAGGGGCCTTTTAAAAAAAGAAAAAAAAAGAAAAAAAAAAGAAAAAGCTTCAAGTTTAAAACCTACTACCTTTACCTTACCTTTTTTTTCTTTTAGCTAAAAGCAGTTTTTTATAATATTCCTTTTTCTTATAATTAATATAAATAGCGGGGTTTTTGCTATATAATAAGAATAGCTAATTAAAGAAAGGACTTTTAAAAGCTTTAATACTTTTAAACTTATTAATTAAAGAAGAATAAAGTGATTTTAAAGTAAAGGCTTAAGCGTTATCTTAAAGAGCTTAAATTATATTCGTTATAAAGCTAAAATAAGAGCTATTTAAGCATTTTAAAATCTAGGTAATAACTACTACTTAAGAGATTTTAATATCTCGAGTATTAAGCTTATCGAAAAGTTTTTTATCTTATTTAGATATACCTCGATTACGTATAGGTTTTAAAAATAATATTTAATAGTTCTTTTATAAGAAGAAAATTTAAAGTAAAATTCACTAAGTTAAAAGGGGTTTTTAAAGCTTCTTAAGCTAACTTTATAGTTTTATAGTGTTTATCTAAGAAAGGGGGCTATCCTTAACTATTAGACGTATTTAAAGCAAGGATTTCTACGGATTTAGCATATAGATCTTACGAAATAGCTTTAGTAGCTTTTCTTTAGATAAAAACGGATTTTGTTTAAAGTAACTAAAAGGAATAATTCGAAAAACTCTTAAGCTTGTTAAATTAGTAGTAATTCTACATAGTTATATTTTCTATTGATTTATTACAGAGTTATTTTAATATAAAAGTCAATAAGGAAAAATAAGTAAAAAAACAAGTCCTAAGTAGATATTAGTTAACGAATACAATAATTGAGTCCGAAAAATATTAAGCAAACCGTATTTAAAAAGAACGTTTTTTATTGCGTAAAACAGGATTTTTAAAGGGTTTATTTATTTATTAAAATCCTAGTAGCTAATTTAAAGTCAAGGAGTATAAGAAAAAGAAGGAAAAGAGGGTAAAGAACTTTATATAAGGTGAGCGGAAAAATAGAAGGCAAAGACTATTAAACCACGCGTGCTTTTTTACATAGGGAAAGATTTTCGGGGGATTGTTGTTGCTTAATAAAGTCTTAAAAGGTGCGGTTATAAAACACAATGTATAAAAGAAAGAAAGGAGTGGAGTTTATAAACTAAGTCCGATAGGGTATCGGGAAAATTCTAAAGTAAATACGCCTTGTAAGCGTAATAATAGTAAAAGCGGGGAAAATCTTCCCTAGAATTTTATAATTACGCGATAATTAGAAAAACGTTGGCGAGGGTCGAGGGTAAGTTTAGCTTAAAAGGAAGCCGGGCTTATAACTACTAAAAGAGCAAGATAGGCGTAATATAAAGCAGGTAAGTAGCTACGAGTTAGGGGATTATAAGAGTATAGAAAATATATAAAAAGGTAAAGAAATAGATAAGATATATATATATAATATTAATAATCAAGCTAAACTAAAAAGGGCACTAAGGCCACTTATTATAGATAATTTCTAGGCTATAAGTAACCTTAGTAACTAAGGGAAAGATCTACTATTTAGCTTAACTTCGTATAGTAAACCTACGGCTAAATACAGGCTTATATTATCTTAGTAAGCCCGGGGATTAATTCCGAAAGGAATATATAGTAGCGTGGTGACTTAATATAAATTTTAAAGGTCCCGCCTATAGTCTCTATATGTATCTCGTCCTTCTCTGCTTATATCTTGCTTATATATGCGTTATATAAAGTAAGAGAGTATATATAATATGTAGAATTACATAGCGGATTAAATATATACTTTAGCGGAATTATATTATATACTATTTATACTATGCTAAGCCTATAGGTTATAAGAGAGTATATTATACTCCTTTATAATAAATTAAATAGTAAAACGTAATAGTAAAGCCTAAAGAAGGAGCTTATTAAATAGCGCTAAACTATACTTTACTTTATTAACCTCTTATTTTCATTAAATAAGGCCTTAGTACTTAACCGCTATAATATATTACTTTAGTACTAAAGGTTAATAATTACTTAAATACGCACTAAAGTTAAAAGTTTTAAATATTTCTTATTTTGCTATAATATACTTAAAGTAATATTACCTATTCATAACTATAAGTAATAATAAAATACTATGTACTGTATTATAATAAGATATAAGCTTCTTAATAAGGCAAGAAAGATACTTTTATAGCAGCGTTATAATATAAGTAATATATAAGCGAAACTTTAAAAATAAAAAGTAATAGCTATAATAATTTAATAGTTTTTTAAGCTTAAAGTTCTTATAATAATTTAATTTTATAATAAAGCTATACTAATGTAATAATATCGTAAATATAGGCGCCCTAGCTATACTTTAACTTAAAGGGGTTAAAACTAATTTAAAATATCTTTTAGCTTACTTTAAGAAAACAACTTACGAATTTAATAAATACTATAAATTATTAAAACGCGATTATCTTTAACCGCCCCCCCCCCCCCTCTCTTCGCGCATAAGATTAATAATAAGCTAAGCTTAAGCTAATACTTTAATTAACCTTTTAATCCCCCCCCCTCTTTTTTAATATTACCTCCTTTTTTTAATTAGTTTTTAAGCTTATTTTTATTATCCGTAGTACTATATTTAATACTTTTTAACGTTATTATAAACCCGCTAAACATTTAAGTAATATAAAGCTACCTCGCTTAACTATTATTATAAATTAAAGTAATAACCGCTTTCTTTATACTTATAGCAACTTAAGGTTATAGCTAAAGTAAATAAAAAGAAGGTCGCCTTTTAGTTAATAACTTTTTTAAGCATTTACTTTAAAGCTTAAAAGGTACTTACTACTAAGAAGCTATTAGTTATTACGTAACTAAGCGTTAAAAGTACTATAAAACTAAGCTAAGTAAAATTGCTTAAATAATACTTAGCTAACTAAGCTATAATAAGTATTAGCGGTATTTAAAGTTTAAGTTAAAGTCCTTAGCCTCTTTTTTTTAAACTTTTAAGCTTAACGTAAAATAATATAAGTATACTTTAAAGTAATATTTATAAGGTCGCTTACTTTAAAAGTACTACTTTTAAAAAAGCTATAAGCGTGCTTTTATATAGCGGAGGGACTCTTTTAGCTTATAAGCGGGCTAAGAGTAAGCTAAATAAAAAGTAAATTAAAATTATTTTTACTATTATTATTACTACTTTAAATATTAAGATTAATAATATTAGTATTTAAGCTAAGCTAAAAGCTACTTTAGTCTTTTAAAGCTTTAGCTTTAGCTTTAGCTTTATTCTTTTTTCTTTTTTTATCGCTCTTATTAAATTTAAGCCCCCTTAAGTTAAATATATTATTAGCTTTAATAGCCTTCTTCGTACCTATATATTTAAGCACCTTTTTACATTAAAGCTTTTATGTAAAAGCAGTGCGCTTTTTAGTAAAAGCTTTAGCTATAGTCTTAGCTTAAGCTTTTTTTTAACCTTAGCTTTAGATTTAAAGCCTTTTTAAATAATAAGGATCTTAAGTAAAAAGGGCTTTAGTAAAGTAAAAGTAGTATAATCTTACGCTAAGTTTAAGTTAAGTAAACGGCCTTTAAAGGTAGTATCCCGGCGTATATAGCAATTTAAGCTAAAATAGTAAGTTATTATAGCTTGCGTATTTTTTATACTTTTTAAGTTTTAAGCTATTATATAAACAGTATAGAATAAAACTATTATAGTGCTATTAATCTCGTTAGCGAACTTAGTATTAGCTTTATAAGCTCTGCGTATATTATTAATAAAGTAACTAAAAGCAAACGTTAGTAGCTTAATGTTTCTATTAAGGAAAGCTAAACTAAGAGTAGTATTAAATATAGAAACTTATACTATAATAGCTTTAACGTGCTATTTAAGCTTTATTATTATAAAAGTAAGTTTTATATATAAGGATTACTTAATAAGCTTTCTTAGCTTATATAACTCTTTTTTAGTAGTATATAGCTTATAAGCTGTGTTTTTATTAATACTAGTAAGCTGTAAAAAGGTTAGCTATAAACTAAAAGTATATTTAATATAAAGCTATTTACTTAAAAATTAAGATAATTACTTAAGGTTTAAGTAGTATATAGTTTTTTAAAAATAACTAAGAGTAGGTTAATAATATAAACGATATATACTTATATAGCGGATATAGCCTAAATATATATAAGCTTAATTTTAATAGCTTAAGAAAACTATAAGCGTATTATCGCTTAATAGGCGCCGTATATATATAAAGTATAAGATCTTATACTAAACACTATAGTAAGTTTAAGCTTTATAATCCTTAGTATTTTTACTTAATACTTTAAGAAGTAGACTTATATTAAAATTGAAAACATATAACTTTCTTTTTTAATATAAAAGTAATAATAATAGTAATATAATAATAGTAAAGCAATAAGTATATAATAGGTTTATAAGGATAATAAGTATATCTTTAGTAAGAAAAGAAGAGTATATAAGCGCGCGCGGTATGTAAAAAGCATTATTTTAATAGTTATATAAAAAATTAATAACTAAGCGGTGTAAATAAATAATAAGCTTAATAAAAAGTATATACGTACTAAAAAGACGCTAAGTCTTAATTAGCAGGGCATATTATAAGCCTGCTTTTATAGTATTTATATCCGCATTACTTATAATAAAAGTATAAGCTAAAACCTTAGTTACTTTCCTACCCTTATATAAAAAGGGCAGCTTAAAAAAGAGATAAAAAATAAACTACTACTTATACTATAAGCTTTAAGTATTATACTTAAAGCTAGGGACCGCTTAAGTTAAAATCTGCCTTAGCTTAACTATATAATATTAAACTACTTAGTAAGTAGAATATACTTAAAGCGGAAGTTGTATATTTTTCTTTATATAACGTTATAAGTCTTTATATAACGCAGACTAATTATTAATAAGAGGAGGTTTTACTTTAAAAACTTTAGTCTTTTCTTTTTATATAAAATATTGAATTTTTAAAACCTTAAATTAAGTTTTAAGCTTAAAAAAAATTCTTTACTTTTTAAAAAAGGTTTAACGCTTTTATTTATAATAGCTTTATAATAGCTTTAACTAAGAAGAGTAATAACTTACTATTTATTATTTTTATTAATAAGATTTATTATTTTATACTAAACTATACCTTAGTATATTAAGACTAATTTATACTTTAAAGTTATAACTATCTTCTTATGCTTTAGTGCTTTATTTTAGCTTTTTTTCTTTATACTTTATACCGCCTTCACTATAGTATTATTATTATACTTTTAGCTTTTTTAATACTTATATTAATAAGACGCTTTTAGCATTTAAGTTTTTATATACCTATACTACTTTCCCGTACTATATAGGCTTAATTTATCCTCTTAATATTATTTAACTTCTTTAAGCTGCTTTTTAAACCTTACTTTACTTAAATATTAAGCTAAAAAGCTAGCCTTCTTAATAATATAGCTAATTGCTTTTAGCGCCCGCTTATATAACTAGAACTACTTTTTGCTTTATAGTAATTTACTAAGAATACTTTCTTAAATACTAATAAACCGCTTAAAAATACCCTTTAAAGCTATATAATTGACTTTTATACTTATTAACGCTTTATAGCTTATTATTACTATTAATGTCTTAGTTACTTACTTAGTAAAAATTAAAGCTATTTTTAGTATTATTTAATATAATAACTTAATTTTTATTATTATAGGCGCTATTAAAAACACTATAGCCGTTTTATATAATAAAGCCGTTTTAACTATACTTTTATTTAATTAAAGTATAGCTTTAACCTTAAAGAAACTAAAGGTAATTACCGCTTATAAGCTTAATAGTTATTGTTATAAAAAACCAGTTACCTCTACTAAATAGAGGCACCTCCGTTAAAGATAACTAGTATTTTAGTATATTTTCCACACCTCCTAGCAAGTCTATGCGTATTATAAGAGGAAGGTAGAGCTAGATAGTAGCGTTGTATTCTATAAGTAGTAATCTTTATCCTAAGAAGGCTTACTCTTAATTTAATATCTATAGGGTTCGAACATCGAACCGCGCTATCTTAGCGCACACTATAGGCGCACATACGCAAAACGGAAACGGAACTTATAACTTATTATTAAACTAGTCACCTCTGCTAAAAGTAAAGGCACCTCCGTTAAAGATAACTAGTATTTTAGTATATTTTCTATAGTTATTATAGAATCTAAACGGCTATGCTTAAACTCCTTACTTTACTTTTAAGGAGCCTTATAAAACCCCGCGGCGGGAACGCTTAAAGCACGCGCTATAAAGGCTCGCTTAAAAAGACGCGATATATATTACTAGTCGGACCTTGCTAAGTTTTTTAAGATATAACTACGAATACTTAAGAGCCTATCTAATTATAGTTTACGATATTTCTAACTATAAAAGATACTATAAAAACTACTAGATAGATTCTGCAAGCATTTATAAAGGATATTTAAGAATTTCCGCGGGATATCTTAACTATAGTTTAGCCCGTTTTTAATTAAAGAAGCACTTTAAAAATATAGGATAGACTTTACCGCAATTCTTAACGAATATTTAAGGATATTTTAAGGATTTCCTTAATTATAGTTTATAGTAATTCCGATTAAGCTTATACTTAGTTTATTAAGAAATTCTTTAAGGATATTTACGGTTTATCTATATACTAACAATAAATAGTAAAATAGTATATTTAAAGTTCCTTAAAATAAGCTTAAAAGACTAAGTATAAAGTAGCTAGCTATACTTTAAAGAAAAGGTAAGCTTTTTATAATTTATAAACCTTTATATAGATTTATATATAGTAAATAGTTTATAGTCTTAGCTTTAACTAATAGTAATTAGTTTGTAGTACTAGCCTTAACTAGCAGTAATTAGTCTGCGTCTTATCCCCTTATTCTTATTTTATAAGACGTAGTAGTAATTCCTTAAGGACGTTACTTATTACTCTTTACTATTAAAAGGCGGATTTTAGTTTAAATATCTTTAATACTACTTATATAAATATCTTATATAGCTATAGCTAAAAAGCTATATAAGCTAATCTTATTACTTTAGCATATAAGTTTATATATTTTACGTTTTAAGTTATTAAGCATAACTATATTATAAATTATAGTACTATTTATACTAAGGTAATTTATCTTAGTATAAATATAATAATTTCTAGTAATATAGAAATTATTATCGCTATTATTAGCTTATTTTCTTAAATAAAAACTAGTTTAAGCGCTAACTTCCTACTATATACTTATACCTAATTAGCTAGTAATTTAGTATCCCTTATTATAAAGTTTAACTTTTTAAATATACTTATAAATTATAATAACCTCGTAATTATAATACTTATAGCTATTACGTTTAATATATTAGCTAGCTATATAGCTATATAAAACATCGCTACTTAAGTTTAGCGCTACTTTAAAGGTAATAGCTTTAACCTTAATATCCTATATTAATTTAGCTTAAATAAGATAACTAAGTATATAGAAGTCTCCGCGTAATTTATAGTTTTTTATATTAAATAAGATAGTAAACCTTAGCTAAACTAGCCTATAAGCGCTACTATAGCTAATTTATAAAGCGTCTTATTATTTCTTACCGCTAACCTTTATAATTTATATTAATTTAGCTAGCGCTTTATTTTTTTTAAGCTTACGCTTTACGCTTAATCTTTTATAGCCTTTTTTATTATACTAGCCTATTAAGTTTTAAGTAAGCGCTATGCTATATTCTTAAAGATAGTAGCTTTAGCTATTAAAGCAGCATAAATAATACTTAACACCTTAAAGCATAGCTTTACTAGCCCGCTTTATACTTTAAGCTAAGTTATTACTAGCTTATTTTTAACTTTAACGATATTACGTCGCGTTAACTTATTTCTCGTTTATTTACTAATCTATATAAGTTTTTTATATTAATATCTACTTATTTCCTTATTTTTTACTTTATTAACTAAGAAATAAAGTCTTTTTTACTTTAGTATTTTTATTTTAAAAAAGTCCTTCCGCTATATATAGTATATATTCTAGTTAATAATTAAGTTTTCCTTATTTATAATACTTTTCTTATATTAATTAGCTTTATTACTACTTTAATAAGGCCTTAGCCTTGCTTTTACTTAAGATATATTTTAAGACTTTTAAGTACTTAAAACGTTTTTATAACAGGTCGGCCCTAACAGGGCTATAGCACGTGGTCATGCTACTATTCGTTGCTACAAGGCAGCTATTTAATTAAGCCACTGCGTTAAACGGCGGCAGCGAGGGCAAAAGAAGACGAATTAACTAAGCTGCCAGCTAGTCAATTAACCACGCCTATTAAGGGTCGGTTACACGGGCGCAGCCCGGGCCCAATCCAGGGCCTAGCCCGTAACACTACCCCCTTTCTACCCCGCCGCCCCTAAGCAGGGCTAATAGGTCGTCTCCCCTAGCCGGCAGCTCTTATAGCTATAAGCCTAGGCCGTCCCTACTAGTACGTCGGTAGGTCTCGAACTTAAGACCCTTTGTTATAGCTTAGTCAACTATAACGGGTCGGCCCTAACGGGGCTATAGCATATAGTTATGCTACTGTTCGTTGCTGCAGGGCAGCTATTTAATTAAGCCACTGCGTTAAACGGCGGTAGCGAGGGGAAAAGAAGACGAATTAACTAAGCTGCTAGCTAGTTAATTAACCACGCCTATTAAGGGTCGGTTGCACAGACGTAGCCCGGGATTAATCCAGGGCTTAGCCCGTAACAGTTTTGCTTTTAAACTTAGGTTTTTTTTAATAGCCCCTTTTTTCTTTTTTTTACGCCGCTTTTTAAACTTACTATAGCTTAATCTCCTTTTTTATAGCCGTTTTTCTTTAAATAAATTATAGGTTTTTTTATCTTTATATTATTCCGCTAATTACTACTAAGATAAGCTCTTAATATTTTTTTACTTTAGTTTAACCCTTAATACTATTCCTTTTTAAAATTTAGTAATTAAAAACTAATATCTTTTTAATAACTTAGGTGCTATTTATCCTTATCGTTTTAGCTAGTACTACTACTATTTGTGTTTTTAATAGTCTTAATAGCCTTTTTTTAGCCTTAATACTAATATAGTTTTCCGCTTAGTTTTATAGCTTACTATTACTAGTATAATTATTATCTTACTTAATAAATAGTCTTAATAGTAGTATTTTCTTTTATATTAACTTTTTAATACCGCTTATAGCTAAATAATACTATAAGAATAAAGTATTACTATTTATATATATATATCTCTCTATTTATATATACGTCCTATTTTAAAAATACGGACTAGCGCTAGCCCTCCCTACCTATTTATACCGCGCCCGCTTAATAAGTACCTATACCTTCTAAATTCCCGCCCGCGCATATATATATAGCTAAAATTAAGGGCGCGCTTATAACTTCGTCCGCGGCATCGGTAAAGGGCCCGGATTAATTAACGGACCGCTTTATATATATACCTCGCGGCAGCTTTAAAGATGCGTTTTTTAAGCAAATTAAGCTATAAGAGCGCTGCGTATAAGCTGCGTATATACGCTGCGTAAATAGGCGCGGGCGGGGGCAGGCATTTAAAAGATATAAGTACTTACTAGGCGCGGGTACTATAAGTAAGTAGGGCGGGCTAGCATTAGTACGTATCTTAAAAATAGAGCGTGTATATAAATAATAATATACGTAGGTATAAATTGTAATACTTTAAGGATATAGCGTATTTCTTCTTAGTAAGTATTTATAATTTAGTAAAGTATAAAACTTATAATAACTTAAGTTATTGTTTTATACTAAGGTAATAATTAATATATAACTAAGATAGATAAAGTAAGTCTTTTAATAATTATTAAATACCTTTGTTATATTATACTTGAATTTTTTCAACATTATATAATTAAAAGTATAACTTAGATACTTTAAGGGAATTATTAAGTTAAGTATAATATATAGTAAATACTAAGAAATTCCGGATAAAGATATTTATCTTATTTATTAAGAATATATAAAAAAAGAAAATAGGAAAGCATAAAGAAGTTAAGACGAATTTTTAAAGAAAATCATAGTATAAATTTAAAGTAAGTTCTTTAACTAAAGAAAAATAAAGTAGGTAATTATTTGTCTTATTTATTTATAGTTAAATCTACTTTACTTTAAAGATTACTTATTATTAATAGTAGCTAACCTAAATTTAGTTAAAAAGACTTATTTATAACCCTTTTTTAAGCTTTATTACTATATATAATACTTATTCTTTTAATAAACTAATAGTTTACTATTTATATTAGTTTATTGTTTATTAATATTTTTTCTAAGTATAAAGCTTGTTATTTTTCTTTTTAAAAACTTTTAAAAGTTATTACTTAAAGCTTATAGTTTAATCTTTACTTTATATATAAAGTATCTTATATTTATAACTCCTTTATAAAATCATTTCTATTTTTTCTTATTTCTTAAATATTAATTTACATTTATAAAAAGTAAAGAAAATAATTATAAAAGCTTTAGCTACTCTTTTAGAAATATTAAGCTAAAGTAAACAAATTTATAATAAATTATCTTTTATAAGTTATTTTAATATATTTTATAAAATACAATATTTACTGCTTATTTCTATTTTAAGTTTAAGTATACTATTAGTCTATTTATTAAGTAATCGTATTATATATAATTTATATAAAAATAGTATTAAAGGTATAAGCTAACTAAGTATAAGGAGTATACTAAGCTAAAATGCCCCGCTTTTATCTTTCACTTTATAACTATTTAATTAGCTTTTATAATTAAAGCTAAAAAACTTTCTCTTTTATAACCTTTATCTAAAGGAGAAACATATACTCTCCCGTAGCTTATAAACTTAATATAGTACAAAAATTACATATTATAAATACGCTAAAACATAATTTCAATCCGCTATAACATTCTACATATTATATATATTCCTTTGCCTTATATAACTTATATATAAGGAAGATATAAGCAGAGAAGGAAAAGGTATATATAGAAACTATAAGCGGGATCCTTAAGATCTTTAAAATTTACGCTAAATTGCCGTGCTACTTTATATTTCTTACGGAATTTATCCTTAAGCTTACTAAAATAATATAAGCTTACATTTAGCTATAGGTTTAGTATACTAGTCTACGCTAAATAAGGAACCTTTCCCTTCGTTACTAAAGTTACTTATAGCTTAGGAATTATTTATAATAAAAGGCCTTAGTACCTTTTTTACTATACTTAAATTATTAATATTATATATATATATCTTCTCTATTTTTGTACCTTTTTATATACTTTCTATACTCCTAAAATCCCTTAACTCGAAGCTACTTACTTACCTTCTCCTACGCTTATTTTGCTCCTTTAGTAGTTATAAGCCTAGCTTCTTTTTAAGCCGGACTTATCTTTAACTCTTAGTAACGTTTTTTCAACTATTACGTAATTTAAAAACTTAAGTTAATACTGTCCCTACTCTTAACGTTCTTCTGCTTACTAAGCGTATTTTCTTAGGAATTTTCTTAATATCTTATTAAACCTAGTTTCTAAATTCTCCTCCTCTCCTTTTTTTATACCTTATATTTTATAACCGTATATTTTAGGACTATATTAAGCGATAGAATTCTACTAAAATGCTCTCCTTACGTAATAAAGCACGCGCATTTTAATAGCGCTTTTAGTATAGTTTTTCCCTTACCTTTTAAGAAGTCCCTTACTTTTTTCTCCTTTTTTTTTTATACTTCTTGACTTTTAATCGCCTTCTAGGATTTTAATAAAATAAATAAACCCTTTAAAAATCCTGTTTTACGCAATAAACCATCTTGTTAAATACGATTTTCCTTATGATTTTCGGACCGGATTATTATATCTTTTAACCGATATCTCCTTAAGACTTTTATTCTTTTGCTGCTTTTTTCTTATTAACCTTTATATTAAAATACCTTTAAAAAGAAAGAAATAAATAATATAGCTACTAAGAGTAACTACTTACTTAGTAAGCTAAAACTTTATTTGAATTATTACTCTTAGTTACTTCGAATAAAATCTGTTTTCATCAAAAAAAAAACTATCGGAGCTATTTTTTAGGATCTATATGCTAAATCCGTAGAAGTCTTAACCTTTATACGTCTAATAGTTAAAAAAAGGCCTTTTTTATATATAAAACTCTAGATAACTATTAAATTAGCTAAAGAAGCCTTAAAAACCCTTTTTAACTTAGTAAACTTTACTTTGAAATTTCTTCTTATAAATAAATTATTTAATCCTACCTTTTAAACTTATACTTCGATTTAGGCTTATTTCTATAAGATAAAGGAGCTTTTTAATAAGCTGATTACCTAAGAAATTAAAATTCTTAAGGTAGTAATTATTACCTCGATTTTAAAATGCTTAAATAACTCTTAGTTTAGCTTTATAACTAATATCTCTTAAGATTTTTAGGGTAATATTTAAGCTTATACTTAGAATTACTTTCTTTATTTTTAATCAATATGTTTAAAAGGATTAAAGCTTTAAAGCTCCTTTTTCTAATTTGCTATTCTTTTTATATAGTAAAAAACCCGCCTTTTATAAGATTATAAGAAAAAGGGCTATACTATAAAAGACTGCTTTTAGCTAAAGGAAAATAAAGATAAGGCAAAAGTAATAGGTTTTAAACTTAAAGCTTTTTTTTTAAAGGCCTTTTTTATTAAACGTACTTAAGACTATTTAAATAAGAATAATACGCGTTTTACGCCTATACCTTTCTTAAAAGACTCTTCTTAAGAAAGATTTTTAAGTTACTAGAAAATTAATAATTAAAGGCTAAAAAAAGAAATAGGTTTCCTCTTTTAAAGAGTCCTCTCTATTTAAAAAGATACTTTATATTTCCTATTTCTTAGCTTTAGTAAATAACATTCTTTATATAACTTTTATCCCCTTTATACCCTTTATTCTCTTTATAACCTTTATACTCTTTATACCCTTTATACCCTCTATACTCTTTATACCCTTTAAACTCTTTATGCTCTTTATACCTCTTTATACCTCTTTTATATATACCTCTTTTTTATACCTCTTTAAAAGAAAAAAGAAAGCTAATATAGAAATTATTATAAGACCTTTAACGCTTCTTTTTTTTCTTTATTTCTTACGTTATTTAAAAGGTAGATATATATATAATAATAACAAACAAAAAGAAATATATATAACTTTACTTTAAATATAAGGGATTTTAAGTATATAGTATATAGTAAATTACTCCTCTTTTCTTATAAAGATATATATAAACCTATTACTTGTGGAAAAGCGTCTTTTAATATAGTTAAAAGCATAGGAAATTTATATTTTCAATTCTTTAGGAGTAATATACGCTATATCTTAAGGAACTACCTTTATATACCTTAAATTATTATTAATATAATAATATTATTTTCTTTTATTAATACCTTTGCTTTAACTAGTAGAGATAATATAACCTTGTTAAAGAAAGAGGAAGATATACTTATATAAGACTTTATTAATAATAGCATATATTATATTCTTATACTTATTGAGGCTCGCTTTTTAATTAAAAATAAAGTATGTAATATGAAAATCCTTATAAGTAATATACTTATAGTTAATATCTTTATAAATATAATTATAAATAATATACCTATAAAGAACACCTTTATAAATAATAATAATACGTTTATAAATAAAAAGAACAATATAAAGATACTTCTTTAATATTAAAGACTAGAATACATATATTATAAATCCCTATAAAGATCTCGAAGAAAAAGGTATTTTAATATAACTATTAATAAAGCTAACATAATAAAGATAAAACAATATAAAGCTTATATAAAAGCTAAATAAATAAATAAAAAGAAAAAGACTCCTTTAAAAAGAAAAATACTTTTTCTTAGATAAAATATATACTAATATTTAAAGTCTTATTAAAACCCCTACTTTTAATAAATATATATACTTTATATTCTTTTTAGATGCTACTACTAAATATCTAAGAGTATACTTAATAAAAGGTACGTCCGTAGAGACTTATAACCTTATAACGATAAAAAAACGTACGTAGCTACTTTAATAGCAAGGAATTTCCGTATTTTTATAGTTATAATAGCAAGGTTTAACTTAAAAACCTAATCCCTTAATATAATTAATACTTTTATTAATACAAACCTTAATAAAGAGATCTATATCTATTTTCTAGATAGATTTAAAATACCTAGATATATATTATAGCTAGTAAAAGTCCTTTATAAACTTAAATCGTTACTCTTTTTATAATAAAAAAAGCTTTCTTTAACCTTTATTTTCTTATAGCTTTAATAATACCTTAAAGAAGCCTATATTTATATAGTAGACATTATACTTATCTTCTTTTATATTCACGATATTATAATTATAATTTAAAAGAAAGATAAAAAGGAAGCGGAAGCCTTTATATCTTGTCTTAAAAGGATATATTTCCTTACTAATAATAACACCTTTACTTTTTAACTAAGATTATAGATTATCCGAAACTAGTAGCTTTAAAAGTTATATATTAGCTAGTCTACTTATATAAATAAAATACGCAATATATATAACCTTAACTCTTCTATTTAGCTAAAGTCCCCGTTTCTTATTCTTAGAACTTTAAAGAAGAATTAAGCTACTACTTTTAAGAAAAAGATTTACTACTATTTATTTTTTATTAAGTCTATTAGTTATTTAGCTATTTTTACTAGACCGGATATCTTTAAAGCTTTAAATACTATTATAGAACTTATATAAAACCTATTAAAGTAATATATATAGCTAGCAAAGTTTTGTATTTCTTACCTTTATTCTTTATGCTATTTTAGCATTAAATATTCCGATACTAAAAACTTAGAACTACTTACTTATAAAAATATAGCTTTTATATATAACTTAAAGACTAAAAAGTCTAGGAAATAAAACATTATAAGCCTTTTTAACACACTTACTGCTTAGTTTACTAAGACGTAATATACCTTTATTACCTCGTCTATAAAAGTAAAGCTTTTAGCTCTTTTAAATATAATAAAATAACTTATTTTAATTTTACGCCTTTTTTAGTATCTCTTTTAAACTAAATATGCGAACCCTTACGATTTTCTATAATTATAAATAGACTATACTCCTTATTACCTTAGAAATCTAAAAGATTAAAACGGCTTTAAAGCACGTGAAAATCTATAACTACTTAGCTAAGTAGGAATTCCTTTAGAAAATATTTACTATTAATTTTATTTACTTACATTAGTAGGTTATAGATAGTTTTATTAAATTACTGCTAAAATAACGCTTCCTCGAATTTCGAAAGTCGCTTTAACTTTTTAATATTTCAGACCTTTATTTATTTCTTATAAACTTTAATTTATAATAGCTTTTAAAAGCTATTTAGGTCTTCTTCTTTTTAAAGTTAAACTTAAGGGGGTATATTATATTTATTCCTTAATATAGTAGTAAATATACTATAACTAATAGTAATAGTAGTAGTAGTAGTAGTAGTAGTAGTAGTAGTAGTAATTAAGGAGCAAATAGATACAGAGGAGAGCAGGCTTGTTATTACGAGTGAGGGGATCATAGAGATAGAAAGAGTGTGCGAAAAGGTAAAGAAATAGGTAAGATATATGTATATAAGGTTGATGATCTATCTAAGGTAAAGGGGGGACTAAGGCTTCCTTATATAGACAATTTCCAAGCTATAAGTAACTTAAGTGATTTAGAAAAGAGCCCCCTATCCAGCGCAGTTATGCATAGTAGGCTAATAGCTGTTGTTAGGTCAATATTATATTTATAAGCCTAGGGATTGATCCCGCAAGGAATACGATGTGGCGCAGCGACTTAGCACGGATTATGCATATAGTCTCCACACACACCTCTTCTTAATCTGCTTATATCTTGCTTATATGTGGGTGGAATAATGCAGGGAAATATATATAGTATGCAGAAATGTATAGCGGATTTGATGTATATTCT
>JAPEBW010000666.1:0-43026 GCA_027405785.1 Ophiocordyceps robertsii
TTTTTTCACCTATATAAAGGTTTTCCTTAGATAATAAAAAGAGGTTTTACTTAAATTTATAATAAGTTTTTCCCTTTAAGAAAGATTAAAAGCTTTAAGTTTTTTCCTATAAAATAGGTTTTCTTAAGCTATAAACAAAAGAATTTTTCCTTAATTAAAGGTTTTTTACTTTACTTTAGTTAGTATGTCTAAAGCGCACTTATATACTATAAGTACCCTTTAAGGGAGGCTATAAGGGAGTAAAATATACTCTCCCGCAGCCTTCAGGCCAAATACAGCATAAATAACACATAACATAAATACGCTGAAATATACATTAAATCCGCTATACAATTCTGCATACCATACATATTTCCTTGCATTATTCCACCCACACATAAGCAAGATATGAGCAGATTAGGAAGAGGTGTGTGTGGAGACTATATGTATGATCCGTGCCAAGTCGCTGCGCCACCTCGTATTCCTTGCGGGATTAATCCCTAGGCTTATAAATACAATATTGACTTAATAATAGCTATTAGCCTACTATACATAACTGCGCTAGATAGGGGGCTCTTTTCCAAATCACTTAAGTCACTTATAGCTTAGGAATTGTCTATATAAGGAAGCCTTAGTCCCCCTTTTACCTTAGATAGATCATTAACCTTACACACACACATCTCACCTATTTCTTCACCTTTTCGCACACTCTTTACATCTCTATAATCCCCTTACTCGTGGCTATAAGCCTGCTCTCTTTTGCACCTATTTGCTCCTTAATTTTAAGTAATACTAAATTTAGTTTACTTAATTATATAAGTTTTATCGTTTTATATTTTATCCTTTATTAGTATTTTAAAAGTAAATTGCTTTTAAAAAGATAGTAGTCTTAGCTTAGCTAAGCGGAACTTATTTTACGTCTTATTTAGCTTTATAAGCTATTATAGTATAATACCTTAAAAAAGGGTAAAGGAGATTATTAAACTAGTATACTTAATAAGCCGTAGCCTTTTCCGCTTTTACGGCCTACTTATCTTAAAGTTTAGTTATAAGCGCGTTAAGAAAAAGGTACTTATTATTAAGGTTAAACTTAAAAGCTAATAAGAGCTTCTTACTAAAGAAAATATTATTTAGTATTTAACTTCTTATAAGATAAGTACGTAATTATATAATATAATCGCTTTTAGCTTAGCGAATATTTAAGGGATTTCCGTTTAATTAAGTAAGAATTGCTGTTATTTATTACGCCTTATAGTATAAAGATAAGGGGATAAAGTATAGACTAATTGTTATTAATTAAGGCTGGTATTATAAACTAATTACTATTAGTTAATGCTAGTACTATAAACTAATTACCGCTAATTAAGCCGGTATAATAAATAAATTACTATATATAAATATATATAAAAGTTTAAAAATAGTAAAAAGCTTATCTTTTCTTTTTAGTATAGCTAGCTACTTTATACTTAGTTCTTTAAGCTAATTTTAAGGATCTTTAATTATACTATCTTACTATTTATAATTAGTGCGTAAATAAACCGTAAAAATCTTTATAGAATTACTTAATAAACTAAGTATAAGCTTAGTTTAAAATACTATAAACTATAGTAAAGGAAATCCTTTAAATATTCTAAAATATCCCTTAAAAATCGCGGTAAAGTCTACCTTATATCTTTTTAAGTGCTTTTATAGTTAAAAATAAGCTTAACTATAATTAAGATATCTAACGGAAATCCTTAAATATCCCTTAAAAATATTAGTAAAATCCGCTTAGTAGTTTTTATAGTGTTTTTTATAGTTAAAAACGTTATAAATTATAGTTAAATAGGCTTTTAAGCCTTTATAGTTATATTTTAAAAACCTTAGCGGGGTTTAATAAGTAATGTTTGTTATTTCTTATTAAGCAAGCTTTTATAATACGTGCTTTTAGCGATTTTATCGCGGGGTTTTATATAGCTCCTTAAAAGTAAAGTAAGGAGTTTAAGTATAGCCGTTTAGATTCTTCAATAGTTTTCTAAGTAATTTTATAAGGATATTAACAGTTTATCTATATACTAACGATAAATAGTAAGATAGTATAATTAAAGATCTTAAGAGTAAGCTAAAAGAACTAAATATAAAGTAGCTAGCTATTTCTTAAAGAAAAGATAAGCTTTTTACTATTTATAAGCCCTTATATACGTTTATATATAGTAATTAGTTTATTATACTAGCTTAACTAATAGTAATTAGTCCGTAGTACCGGCCTTAACTAGCGGTATATAGTTTATAGTACTAGCCTTAACTAATAGTAATTAGTTTATGCTTTATACCTTTATCTTTATGCTATAAGGCGTAGTAGCGTATAAGATTTATAAAAAGCAAGCGGCTTTTTTTTATAGCCTTAAGTCTTTTAGTAAAAGTTAAAAGCTTTAAGTTTAAAAATCTAAATAAAACTACGCTACTTTTTATAACCGCGCTTAAGCTAATAAATTTAACTTAGATTATAGCACTATAAAAAATAGCATATATTACCCTTTTTAAATACTTAACTTTAATTACTTATCTTTTAGCTTTATATTATATCGTAATCTTAATAGCTGTTTTTATAGCAACTTAGCTATATTTTTTACTTAGCTTTTAATATTTTCAAGCCCCCGCCGTTTTTATATCTTTTAAAGCGTAGCTAGAAATCTTTATTTATAAAATAATTAACTAATACTTAATACTCTTAAGCTAGTTAATCGTACTATAATCTTAAGATTTATAGTAGCTATTAAAATTAAAAATACCTTACTTTAGCTAACTAACTAAAATAATATCCGCGATATTTTTAAATATATATTAAAAGCTTAGCTTAATTTATTTATTGCTAGACTTATAATAATATTTTAAGTTACTATAATCAAAGCCTTATTTTACTTTGCTTATAGTTTAGCTTATACTATAAAGTCTTGGTTTTTAGCTTTTAACCCCTATAAGCTTTAAAAACCTTTTTAGGTTTATTAAAATTAAGGAGAAAAGAGGTGTAGAAGAGAGCAGGCTTATAGCTATAAGTAAGGGGATTTTAGAGATATAAAGAGTGTGCGAAAAGGTAAAGAAATAGGTAAGATATGTATATATAAGTTTAATAATCTATCTATAGTAAAGGGGGGACTAAGGCCTCCTTATATAGACAATTCCTAAGCTATAAGTAACTTAAGTGATTTAAAAAAGAGTCCCCTGTCTAGCGTAGTTATGCATAATAAGCTAATAGCTATTGTTAGGTTAATATTGTATTTGTAAGCCTAGGAATTAATTCCGCAAGGAATACAAGGTGGCGCAGCGACTTAGCACGGATTATGTATATAGTCTCTATATACACCTCTTCCTAATCTGCTTATATATTGCTTATATATTCGTGGAATAATATAACAAAATATTTATAGTATGTAAGATTGTATAACGGATTTAATATATATTTCAGCGTATTTATGTTGCCTGTTAATTATGCTGTATTTAGCCTATAGGCTGCGGGAGAGTATATTTTACTTACTTATAATTTAGTATATACTTTTCTTATAATACTTCGTTTTTATATTAATCTTAGGCATATAAAAGTATATAAGCGCCTTATTATAGTTTGTTTACTATTTTCTTTTAATTAAAGGAGATACTAATAACTAGCTTTATAATATATTCTGCTGCTTAATCTTAAAAAAGCCGCTAAAAGTAATTTATATAATTCTTTATAAGCTTACCTTTTTATACTATACTATAATAACGAATTTACTATAATAACAACCTTTTACTTAATTATAAACTATGTTAAGTTTTACTTATAGACTTTTAAAAAATCTAAGTATAACTTAACTTTATTTTAAGTAATAAAGTCCTTAGGTTTTAATATCCGCCTTATTAACCGTATTAATTATATACTTTATATCTTTATTCTTAAAAGCCTTTTTATCTTTTGCATTTTTTATACTATTAAGAATATTTAAAGCTTTTAAAGTAAAAAAGTAAATATTAAAGCTATTAAAAACTTTATTAACTACTTTTAAGCGAGAACTTAGATATTTAATACCTTATTGCTAATAATACTTATAGTAATTTATAGGATAAATTAGCTTTACTTTAAAATATTTTTCATAGCTTAGCGCGTATTAATTAGTAGAAAGGTATAAGTAATAGCGCTATAAAAACGGTAATAAGTTAAAATAAAAAATAATAAAAGATAGCTATAATAGTAAGAATAGATAAAGTATTATATTTCGCTTATAAGCGGCCTATTTAGCTAATAAGTAATATAAAAAACTTAGTAAAGAATTTAAGAAAGCATAAACAGTAAGTAAAATAATAATATAAAATGCTATGCTTTATAGCGTAAGGATAAGGGGATAGGGCGCGGACTAATTACCGCTAGTTAGGCCGGTATAATAAACTAATTACCGTACGTAAACGTATATAGGGGTTTAAAAATAGTAAAAAGCTTATCTATTCTTAAAGGTATAGTTAGCTACTTTATACCTAGTTCTTTAAGCTATTTCTAAGGATTTCTAACTATACTATCCGTAATGCGTAGATAAACTATAAATATCCTCGTAGAATCGCTTAATAAACTAAGTATAAGCCCGGTTAGAAATACTATAAACTATAGTTAGGGAAATCCCTTAAATATCCTTAAATATCCCTTAAAAATAGCGGTAAGGTTTATCTTATATCTTTTAAGGTGCTTTTATAGTTAAAAACGGGTTAAACTATAATTAAAATATCCCGCCGAAATCCTTAAAAATCTCTTAAAGATACTAGCGGAATCCGCTTAGTAATTTCTATAATATCTCTTATAGTTAAAGATATTATAAACTATAGTTAGGTAAGCTCTTAACTTTACGTAGTTATATCCCGGAAACCTTAGCGGGGTCTAACTAGTAATATTTATCGTATCTCCTTAAGCGAGCCTTTATAATACGTGCTTTAAGCGTTCTTGTCGCGGGGTTTTATAAGGCTTTTTAAGAGTAAAGTAAGGAGTCCGGGCATAGCCGTTTAGATTCTATAATAACTCCCTTAAGTAGGAAAGAAAGGCTAATATCCTTATTAATTTAAAGTAAGAATAAAGTAAAGGGGGCGCTAAGTAATAGCTTTATAGTAGCGTCTTCGCGCTATATTAATAGTGCGCTATCTTTATCCTTTTAATAGTTTTTTCGGCCTGCCTAGCTAATAGTAGCCGGGTAGCTTAAGATAGCTAGTAAGTAGCTCTTATTATAAATCCTTACCTTTTATTTAGTTATATATCTTTATCTTTATTAAAGCGATTAGCGCGTTTAGTTAAAACTTATAGTAAATTTTTCTAACTTTCCTTTAAGGCATACGTTTAAGTACTTATTAAGTAGTAAAAAGTCTCCGCGCTAAGAAATACTTAAATACCCCGGCGGGATATATTACGAGAGACTAGCTTTATTTAAGCCTTATCTTATATTATTATCTTATTTACCTTTTTACGCCGTTTTTTAATCCTCCGCTAAATTCCTTATATTACTTACTAGCCTTATAAGCTGTTTATAAGCGAGATATTATATCTTACTTACTACCGCTATTATAGTTATCCCCTGCTTTTTATCGCCAGGCTTTCCGACTTATTATTCTTTTTATATAGCGCTACTACTTATACCTTTCCGCTAACTTACGCGCGTCTAGCTACTAAGAAGGTATTAAGGTAATAGTAAGCCGTCCCGCTAATATTAATAAGTATAGTTAGCACCGGGGTATTAAACGTTTATATTCCCGCTTAAAAGCGGGTAACGAGGTCCTTAATAGTCTTAGTGCTTAACTCCTCGCTCTTAAGGTTTTAAACGTGCTTAATAGTCTTAAAGAACCTCTTTACGAAAGGGGCCTTAAAGGCGAGAATATAGAGCGTATAGTTAGTACGGCCGATAAGGCGGATATTAAAGCCTAAGAATTTTATTACTTAAGTTAAAGTTAAGTCGCGTTTAAACTCTTCGCGGGCCTATAAGTAAAACTTAGCGTAGTTTATAGCTAGGCGGAAACTCTTAATTATTATAATCTTATCGCTAGAGTATAGGCCCGCGAAGCCGGGCTTATTAAGGATCGTATTAGTTACTACTAGCGGCTTTTATAAGATTAAGCGGCAGAATATATTATAAGGCTAGTTATCGCTATCTCCTTTAATTAAGAAAGGACGGCGGATAAACTATAATAAGGCGCTTATACGTCTCTATATAGCCGGGCTAAGCATAGCAGCGGGCGGAAAAAGCGTTTACTAAGCGGGACTAAATAGGTCCTTAAGGCTTATAGCGGCTTTAAGCTAAGAAGGGGATTTTATAGCACGGGCTAGACTATATATAAAGCGAGATAGGGGTTTAGCTATAATAGCTTAAGACGCCGCTATAAACCCGGCTATAAACTAGTTAAGCTAAGCCTTAGATATATAGTTAAGGATAGCGCGGACGTTATTTTAGTCGTTTAGCTAAAGCGGGTTTCCGCTAGCTATAGTAGCTACTATAAATCTTAAGACTATAGCGAGGTTAGCTAACTTAAGGGCGTTAAGTATTAGCTAGTTATTTTACTAATAAAGATTTCCGGCTATACCTTAAAAAATATATAGGCGGCGGGGGCTTCCGGATAGTAAGAGCTAAGCAAGAGGTATAGCTAAGTTACTAAGAAACCGGCTATTTAAACCACGTTATAGTATAAAGCTAAGGAGTAAGTCGTTTAAGTTAAGTGTTTAAAAAAGGTAGTATAAGCTGTCTTTTATAGTGCTATAGTTTAGGTCGAATTTATTAGCTTAAGCGCGGCTATAAAAGGTAGCGTAGGTTTAAACGGAAGCTTAAACCTAAAGGTTTTAACTTTTATTAAGGGACTTAAGGCTATAAAGGATAGCTACCTTATTTTTATAGAGCTTAAGCGCTTACTTATATCCTTTATATTAAAGGTATAAGGGCTTATAAGAAAGCGGGCTAAAAAAGTAATTATAGGATAGCTAGTCTTAGCTATAGGAGACGTTAAACGATAAAAAGACTTAAAATAGGAGTATAAAGATCGTAAGCTTAAAGTAAAAAAGGTTATATATATAAAAGTAAGTAAGGTGCGGCGGGCTATAACTAGCGGTTAAGGGAAATATAATTATAAAAAAAAGAAAAGAAAGGAGAAAGGGTAAGCGGCGGAGAGAATTTAAATAAGTATACTATAAGGCTAAAAAGACCTTATTACTTAAGGTAAACGGCGGCATATTATTATTAAAATAACTAATTACCTTAAATATAGTAAGTTATAGTTTTTTATAACTTATAGTAGCTTTTAGGTCTTATACTTAAGCTTAACCGCTTTATTCTCTTAGTCGGAGAGTTTTATATTAAGTTATAAGGGCTACGCGTTATGCTCTTATCTAAACTACTTAAGTAGCTAACTCCTTTTATGCTTTTTTAAAGGCTTTTACGATTTTTAGTAAAAAGACCGCTTTTTCGTTTACCTATAAGTTATAGCTACTTAGCTAGCCTTTTTAAGCTATAAAGAACTCCTTCCTTAGCTTTCCGCCGCCTCTTTTTATTTTATAGCTTTATAGGATTCGTTTTACTTCTTACTTATTTAAGTAAGGTATCTTTTCGTTTAAAATTAGTCTTAAGCATATAGCTAGCTTATCCGCTAAGCGTAGTTATACTACTAAAACGACCGGATAAATATTAAGGGACCTTTTTATATTTAGCTAATATACGAGCTATCTTACTTTAGCGGTAACTTTAAACGGCTTAGTACGTCTTTTTTAAAGCTTTATTAGTTTACCGTCCGCGATATAATAGGCTTTACTAAGCTATAGCTAGACTTAATCGCTAAGCTTAAATTTTAACGGGCGGTATTTCTTATCGTATTTATCCTTTATAGCGGCTTAAGTATAAGCGATAGCTAACTTAGCTTCTTCTTATAAAACCTCTTAGTTTTATAAGTATAAGTAGTTATTAAGGAACCGGAGGCTATTATTTATTTTTATCCTTATAATAAGCTTATTAAGAGCCGTATAAATTACTAAGGAGAAGGAATTATTAAGGCTAAACTAAAAAGCGATAAGTATATTAGTTTAGCATAGGTTTAAGAAAGAAGCGGTAAAGAATCGTAGCGCGATTTCTATAGTTTAGTTTCGCCTTTTTAATAAGCCGTTAGTTTAAAGGTACTAAGTAGTAAATATAAGAAGCTTCGATCTAAAGGCTTACTATAAGGTCCGCTAAAATGCTAAAGTAAACTATACGTCTTAGTCGGAGATTATCCCCTTCGGAATCCCTTAGTTAGCGCGGAGTAGTTCGGTATATAATGCTTATACTTAATCTTCCGCTATAAACTAGTTATTGCTTAGGATAAGGACATATATTTTTAAGAATTTATTAGTTACGGTTAATAAGGTATTAAAGAAGTTCTTTATAAGATCTTTTTATAAAGGTTATTCGGCTTAAACTACTAAAAGCTTAGTAATAAAATCTATCGTTATTATATAGTATAAAACCGGCGGGCTTTAAATTAAGATAAGCTACTTTAGCGTCTTACCTTAATTAGTTTAGTTATAGTAATAAGTATCGTAGCTATCTATAACCTTATTTATATATTTACTAAGCTATAATATTAAGAAGCTTTTAGATAAATCTTATTATATATAAGTACGGCCGGTATAAAAATATTTAGCATAAGCGTTTTTAATAATCTCCTTAGTATAGGTCTTAAAGATATATAGTCTCTAGCGTTTATCGTTCTTTATAAAGTATAGTAACCCTTATAACTAAAGGAATAAGAGTTTAAAGACCCCGTCCTTATCGCTAAGCTACGCTATAATTTTTACTTACTATATATCCTTTATATATCCGTTAATAATTTTCTCGCGGAGCGGTAAATCGATTAATACTTCCGTATAGAGGAATACGTAGTTTATTATCTTGTCTTCTTAGATATATTTTAATTCTCCTTTTTAGTTTAAGGATACTAGCTTATTATCTTAGTACGGTAAACGTAAAAGCGCGTCTAGCATAACGTTTTCGACGCCTAAGATATAGTATACTTTAAGCGGGAATTAGCTTAAGTATTAAGATATAAGGACTAGTTTATTATTAGATTTTATATTAATAAAAATATAAATTTCTAGTATACGATTTTATAGGTACTTATATAGTTAGTTAAGACGACTACTTATAGCGTTCTTATAGATAGTATTATAGTATATAACTTATATACTGCTTATACTAAACTAGCTACTTTAAGTTTTATAAGCTAGTATTAAAGTTCTCTACCTTAAAAGGCGCGGCTTAAGTAGACGATAAGCTAGACTTTAGTCCGGGCTAGTAACGTCTTTTTATCTTATTCCGTGCCTTTTTTTAAGTAAAAGGCTATAGCCGCTACTCTATATTCTTAGGATATATCGATTTAGATAAATAGTTATTAGGTAGGGTTAAAGTAGTAAATCGTTTAAGGCTTAGTAAGTTTCTTAGTTAAAATTATAAAGGCCTTTTCTTTTTTTAAAGTAAGCTAAAAAGCGGCTTTCGCGGCGTATTAAGCTTATCCTTAGCCCCTTAAGGGGACTCTTTCTTCCTATCTTACTTAAAGCAGCTCCGTCTTTCGTTTTTATAAGACGTTAACTTCCTTAGTAAAATACGGGACTATATAGCGTAGCTACTTAGTAAGGCTAATCTATTTCTTAAGCTATTAAAGGTTCTTTAAGAACGCGATATCCTTTAAATCTTATATACGTTTATTTATATTTATTAAGCTAATAGCGTCTACTTTAAATCTAAGGAGCTATATAGATAAGTATGCTAAGAAGGACTTTAGTTTAAATAAGGTAATATTATAGTTATAAAAGGCGCGGAATACGGCCTTTAAATAGTAAAAGTGTTCTTTAGCCGTATTATAGTAAATAATAATATTATCGATATAGGCCGCCGCGTATTCTTAGTACTTATAGAGGACGTTATTAATAAACCTTTAAACGTATACTAAGGAGTTCTTAAAGCCTATAAGTATTATTAGTAATCTTTTTAGCCCGTAATAGCTTATAACTATAAACCTTTCTTAGTAGTCTTAATAGATTAAGAACTAATAGAAAAACGATTATACGTTTACTATACTAATAAACTTCTTTCCTTAAAGGTGTTTAATTATATTGCTTTAAAAGGGCATTAAGTAAGCGTTTAAAGTAATAATAGCGTAAATCCCTTATAAGTCTATAACTACTTATCTCTTTTCCTTTTTATTTACTATCTTTTATACTACGAATACTAGCGCCGCGAATAAGGTTAGCCCGTAGACTTATTTTAATTAGCCTTATATAGTTAGCTAGCCGAATATTATATTTACTACCTTCTTATCTTTATCGCTTAATAAGTATAATCTTAATATAACTTATTAATATTACTATCCTTTTACTAAAAGAATATATATATATTCGGATTTATCTATATATACTACTCCTTTATCTTTTTAAAGGCAGGGAAACGATTAAAGGATATCTTAGACTTTTAATACGTATTTTAAGTCTTTAGCGTAGATCCGGACGCCTTTATCTATAGTAAGTTTAAGTAAGTCCTTAGTTCGGCCGATTCCGAGTTTATAGTTTATAGTAAGATCCTTTTATAAGAAGTCCTTAATAAGGTCTATTCTATCCGGATTTTCTATAAGGGTTTCCGCTAAAGGAGTAATAGCGTTAACCTCCTTATATAGCTAAAACTACTTATTAAGGTCTATAATTATCCTTACCTTTTAGCCTTAGCGGAGTACTAATAGTTCTTTAAAATAGTTTATTATTATAAAGCTCTTATAATCTTATATTATTATCCGGGCGAGCTTAAGGTTATTAAGGAAAAATATTATATTACGCCTTAATAGCAGCGCATAGACCTATATAGGTAAGGCGTAGCTAGAACTAGCTAAATTCGTTATAGTAATTAAGTAAATTACCTATCTATATATTACTAGTCTTAGCCGGACTATCTTAACTTTAGCTTTAATCTTTTTATAGGCCCCGATTTATAAAACCGATATAAAGTTAATAAGGTCCCCTTAATAAAGAACTAAAAAGTCTTAGCTAAGTAATATATTAGCCGCTAAGCGTTTTACTATTTAAGCGCCGATCCTTACTTTTATAATTATAAGGCTACTATCTAGCCTTCTTAGTATATACGCGGTAAATTCCGCTTATTTAACGGTAGCTATCCTTCTTACTTTTTAAATAAGAATTTATTAAAAGGAGTTTATAGTTATATCTTAAAAGGTCTTTATTAAGTCGGCTTAAATAAGGCTTCGGTTTACCCCGGTATTTATATAGGCTTTAATACTTATCCTATGCCTTTTCTTTTTATAAACTAATAAGGGTGCGTAGGTAAATCGAAATAGCTTATTAAGGTTTAATAGCTAAACGTTAAGGGAAGCCTTAACTATTTAAACGCTTTATAGCTTCTAAATAACTACTTACTATACTAAGTTATATCTTTATATAACAATATCTTAGTTAAGGTTAAGGGGGTATTTATCTTTAACGTATTAGTAAAGCTTATTCTTTAAGGGGAATACTTTACTATAAAATCCGCACGCTTTATCGGCCTCTTATACTAAGTCTACTATAGTATAGATTACGGTTTACTTTAAGCTTTTATCGGTATCCGACTAAACTCCTTCTATATTATACCTTTTATCCCTTAAATAGTTTTCGGTCTTTACTATAGTTCCTTCCGTAATCGCGGAGTATACCTACTTTAGCTTTAGCGTTAGTAAGTATATAGTCTTAAAGGTCTTTTCTCTCTTAAGCCGGAGGACCTTAGCTTAAGTTCTTAGCTATTTAAGCGGATTTCTCCCTTAACTTAGCGCGCGCTATAAGGCTTATAGTATATCCGTCCTTATTAAGCGGTTTAAGAACATAACTCTTAGCCTTAGCAAGCCCTTAATAAATAACTAAGGCGTCCTAGACTATCCTTTAAGTGCGTATAAGGTATAGCTAGTTAGCCCTCGCCTTTTTATAGGTTAAACTTATTTCTTTCGCGCTAATAAGTGTTTTTAAGATCCTTAAGTATATTAAACTTATAGCTAAGGAAGAATTTCCTTATATTCGTTAATTTATTTATTAATATCCTCGTTTCTTACTAAACGTTATAAGGATTCTTATAAGTAGATATCTAGCTTTTAGTAAATTACTATAGTTAAGTAGTCTAGCTAGTAAAGCGCGGCCTTAGCTTTATATTATAAGCGCGATATTTAAGACTTAAAGTTAAATCTTATTACTATATCTTTAATAGTAAAGTGCTCTTTATTAAGTGCTTATATCGCTATAATTAAGCGGATTCCGAACTATTTTTTTAAGGCAGAGATCTATTAGCCTAGTCCGACGCCGGGCTCGCTAAGTTCTTCTTATTATAGTTTTAAAAGGTCTTTAAAATACTATTCCGCCGCACTTCCTTAAAGGAAAGAGGGCAATTAAATAGCTAATTTATTTACATAGGCCCCGCCTTTATTAGCGTTTTAGCGGATAAAGTTAATAAAACGGTCTACTTTTTAAAACGTATTAGCTTTATTATCTTCTTAAACTTTATTAAAGGATACTTTTAAAGGTCTTAATAAGTTAAATCTCCTTATATCCTTAGCTTATAATTAAGGCTTTTCCTTAGGCTTAATAAGTATATCTTCTTTTCTTAGTACTTAAAAAAGACTAAGGAATTATTCGTTCGATATTACTATTATTCTTACTAAGGGGCTTAAAGCTATACTTAATCTTAGTATTTACGCGCTTAGTATAAATAGGTTTAGCCCGTTAAAAGTATCGCTTACCGCGTCCTTATTACTTATTATTAAAGTCTTAGTCTTAATACTTTTACTAAGCGCTTAACCTTTTATCTTATACGCGTCTTAGAATCTAGTGCGTTATAAGGCCCCCGGTATAAGAGGCTCGTTTTTATTAATTAAGAGTCCCGAAAATGCTTTAATTAGCGCGGCTATAGCGGATAAGGCTAAATAGTAATACTAAACTAAGAAACTACTAAGTATTTTTTAAGGCGGATTTCTTATTAAGGCCTTTAAGCTAAACTTTATTAGCAATATGCAGTAAAAATATCCGCTAAGCTTATTATTTTAAGGAAAGAGTAACTTTATTAAAGGCTTAATCCGGAGGGTATTTAGTAAGCGGGGAGCTAAATAGTTTTAAGGTTAGCTTATTCTTACTCTTTTTATTAAAAGGATAATTAATCTATTTAAGTAATACTAAATTTAGTTTACTTAATTATATAGGTTTTATCGTTTTATAGTTTATTCTTTATTAATATTTTAAAAGCGGATTGCTTTTTAAAAGGTAGTAGTCTTAGCTTAGCTAAGCGGGACTTATTTTATATCTTATTTAGCTTTATAAGCTATTATAGTATAGTACCTTAAAAAAAGGTAAAGGAGATTATTAAACCGGTATACTTAGTAAGCCGCGGCCTTTTCCGCTTTTACGGCCTACTTATTTTAAAGTTTTATTATAAGCGCGTTAAGGAAAAGGTGCTTATTATTAAGGTTAACTTAAAAGCTAATAGGAGCTTCTTACTAAAGAAAGTATTATTTAGTATTTAACTTCTTATAAGATAAGTACTTAATCGTATAATATAGTCGCTTTTAGCTTAGCGGATATCTAAGGGATTTCCGTTTAAATAAGTAAGAATTACTACTATTTACTACGCTTTATAGTATAAGGATAAAGGGATAAAGCATAGACTAATTACCGCTAGTTAAGGCCGGTACTATAAACTAATTACCGCTAGTTAAGGCCGGTACTATAAACTAATTACTATTAGTTCGGCTAGTATAAGAAACTAATTACTATACGTAAATATATATAGGAGTTTAGAAATAGTAAAAAGCTTATTTATTCTTAAAAGTATAGCTAGCTACTTTATACTTAGTTCTTTAAGCTAATTCTAAGGATTTCTAACTATACTATCCGTAGTATATAAACGAACTATAAATATCCTTATAAAATCGCTTAATAAACTAAGTATAAGCCCGGTTAAAAACACTATAAACTATAATTAAGGAAATCCCTTAAATATCCTTAAATATCCTTTAAAAATCGCGATAAGGTTTATCTTATATCTTTTAAGGTGCTTTTATAGTTAAAAAAAGGTTAAACTATAGTAAAGATATCCTATAAAAATCCCTAGAAATCCCTTAAAGATATTAGCGGAATCCGCTTAATAGTTTCTATAGTATCTCCTATAATTAAAGATATTATAAACTATAGTTAGGTAAGCTCCTAACCCTTTATAGTTATATCCCGGAAACCTTAGCGGGGTCCGACCGGTAATATTCGTTATATCTCCTTAAGCGAGCTTTTATAGTACGTGCTTTAAGCGTTCCCGTTATAAGGTTTTATAAGGCTCCTTAAAAGTAAAGTAAGGAGTCCGGGCGTGGCCGTCTAGATTCCGTAATATAAAATAAAGCTTAAATAAGCTAGACTCTTATAATATTCTTTACTATAGAAAACAAGTTTTCCTTAATATAATAGCTTTTTATACTTAAAAAAGTACTAAGCTTTAAACTTAAAAAAGAGAAAAACCTTATTACCTATTTTAATAAAGTATATTAGTCGCTTTAATAAGCTAAATAAATAGCTAAGAGAATAATAAAAGCTTTTATTATAAACTATTATTTACTTTTTTATAGCCGCTTAACTATTATAAGCTAAATATACGAAAAATACTACTAATAAAGTGAAGATAATATACTATTTATATAATAATAAAACGCTATTATAAAGTTATAACTTAGCGTCCCTTTTTACTTTATTTTTATAATATTTAATAATAATATTAGTTTTATTCTTACTTAAAAAAGTTATTATAAAGTTTTAGCGGCTATGCTTAAATATAACGGAAACCTTATTTTATTAATAATTCTAAGTATTAAAAGTACTAATATTTAGTAAAGTAGATACCGCTAAATATAAAGGAGTAATTAGTTAAGTAAATACCGCTTATTATAAGTTATAACTATTAAAGTAAATACTAGTAGTTATAAAAAGAGACGATGTAGCTTAATAGTTAAAGATAGCTAGTATCTATTATAAGCGGTATAAGTTAAATACGCCTATATTCGGCTTAAGCTAGCTTTAGCTAGTAATAGGATTATTATTAAATAAATTAACTAATACCTTATATAAAGCTAAGGTAAGAGGCCTCCCTTTAAAAAAGGATAGAATCTTATAAAAGGTTTTAAAATAAGGATATTTAGTCTTATAAGCTAGTTATAAGTAATAAAGCGTATATTACTTATAACTAGTAATAAAGATAGTATAAGTTATTTCTATTAGCTTAAAAAGTAGTTTAATAACCTTATAAGTTATATAAGGTATAAGTTATAGATTAGTATATAAAAGCATATAAAAGCATATAAAAGGAAAGCTTTTTAGTAGCCTTAAAAAGGTATAAAAGGAGGTCTTTCCTTTTTCTTTCCTTAACTCCTTTCCTTTCCTTCTTTCTTTTTCTTTAGATAGTTCTAATACGAGAAATCCGTATAATAAGATACTCTTACCTTATAATGTTTAGTAGTTAGCACTTAGTCTTTTTCTCCCTTTCCGGCTAGTAAATTTAAATTAAAGAAATTACGCTATACTATTAAGCTTAAAAGAAACGCTAAGAGTTTTATAATATAAAACTAGCTCGCGAGAATCTTTACGAACTTAATAGCTTTTATAAAGAATACTTAGTATTTATATACTTAGTAAGTTCTTTAAGCTATTAAGTAAAAAAAAGGTATTTATTATAATTACGTCTATTTAATTATAATAAATAAAAGAAGAATATCTACTTTTATAATATTATAGCTAACTAATTAGCCGTAAGCTAGTTTAAAGTATTTAAAGCTTTCTTACCCCTTTATAAGCTTTAGAGATTATAGTTTTATTTTTAAGATTAAAGCACTTAAACCTTATACTAGAAAATTAGCTAAGCTATAAGAGTTTATTACTTCTCTTAAAGCTTATTTTTAGTTTTATCCTACTATAATAAGTTAAGAAGTAGTAAAGGTTAAATTTATACTTAGCTACCTATAAGGCCTAGTAGCAATATAGTTTAAATCTATTTTTAAGGACTATATAGATAATAGTCTTAAAGATAAGAATTCCGAGATAAAGAATATTTTTAAGAATTTCGATAACTTCGAAAAAGCTCTACAAAAAACGTTTAGAATTATAAATAAACAATAATGAATAAAGTATAAATTAAAAAGCCTTAAGTAAGTTACCTCTTTATCGGCTTATATAGCTCGATTTTAATAGATAACTTCTAAGCTAAATTAAGAAGACGATACCCTAATAGCGACTTTCTATAAAGGTCTTAAAGAAGAAGTTAAAAATAAAATCTACCGCTTAAATAGGCTAAAAACGCTATTAAACTAAATTAGTTTAGCGGTCTAAATAGACGATAGGCAATATAAATACTAGTAGTAAAAGAAGCACTATTTAACTTTTAGCAAGGTTATAAAGAAAAATAATAAAAAGCGATAGCGTGACTTTAGTAACGTAATAAACCTAAATACCCTTAAAGCGAGCCCGCTAAAGCCCGCTAAGAAAGCTATTTAATGCTTTAACTATATCGACGCTAAGCTTATTATACTAACCTTTAGTCCGTTTAAAACTAACTTGCTTATAAAGGGTCTTTATAAAGAAAAACCCGATAAAGAGATAAAGATAAAACCTAAAAGCTTAAATAACTAGTAAAGGAATGCTTTTAAGACTAAGGATAATTATAAGTATAGAACTTCCTTATAGACTATTTATAAAGATAACGAAAACGCTTTTTATTTTAATATACACGTTATACCTTTAAATATAAAAGATTATAATAGCTATAATCTTAAAGACCTCGAATTTAACGAAATAAATAAAGAGCCCTTTTTTAAAAAAAGAAGATAATAATAAGCCTTACGCTATTTTTAAAAAATATCTTAATATAGTTATTACTATTAAGGATAAGGCGTATAAGTAGTTATCTTAAATTAAATACTACGAAGACGACTACCTTATATATCTCTTAGATAAGTAAGGAAGCAGATAGTTTCTTAAACTAAGAAAGACTTTTAATAAACCCGCTATAACGATTTAGGAACTTACTACTAATATTAAGGTTTTTATAAAAAACCTTAAGGAGGATATTAAAGCCGATAAAGAGGAACTTATATAAGAAAATACTAATAACCGGATGAAAATCGAATAACTTTTACTCTTTAAATAGTATAACGAAACGACTATCGAAAACCTTTAAGATAATAACCTAGCTTTAATAAATAAGATAATTAAGCTAAAGGAAGATTATATATCTCTTTTTACGTATATTATTAATCTAATTAAAGATAAAGACGATCTTAAGAAGAAAAATAACGAACTAGCTAATAAGCTTAAAGAAGATATAAAATTCCTTATCCTAGCTGTTAAAAATACGTTTAGATAATTAAGTAAGTATTTTAAGATATATTATAATCTTTATAATAAGAAATTATAATTTAGATATACTTTTAAAAGTAAAGAGATTCTTAAAAGAAATGCTTAAGAATTAGCTAAAAGCTAAGTAAGAAGAAATTAATAACTAAAGGCGATAAAAGGAAATCGATTGTAATAAAGGTATTAATATTATTAGTAAAGTAGTTAAGAACTATAAAGGTAGTAAAGATTTAGTTTTTAAAGCTATTAAAAAGCTTAGTAACTTAAATAAACTAGTTTTATAAAAAGAATTAAGATTTACTAAGGAGTTAGTTAATAAAGTAAAAAACTAGTAAGCTTAAGAATAATAAGGCTATTTCTTAGTAAAAAGAACTTACTTATATTAAATAATAATTCTTAAAGTATAAAAATAACCTTTTTATTAGAATTAAGAGGATATCGCCTTAACATATTAGTAAATTATAGCGCGATAAGTAGCTATATTTCCCTTATAACGGTAAATCGTTTAAAATTATATTATAGAAAAAAAGATAAGCCTTATATTATAGAATCTAAACGGCTACGTCTAGACTCCTTACTTTACTTTTAAAGAGCCTTATAGAACCCCGCGATAATAACGCTTAAAGCACGCACTATAAAGGCTCGCTTAAGGAGATATAATAAATATTACTAGTTAAACCCCGCTAAGGTTTTTAAGATATAACTATAGAGGCTTAAGAGCTTACTTAATTATAGTTTATAACGTTTTTAACTATAAAAGATATTAAGAAAACTATTAAGCGGATTCCGCTAATATCTTTAAAGGATATTTAAGGATTTCTATAGGATATCTTAACTATAGTTTAACCTATTTTTAACTATAAAAGCACCTTAAAAGATATAGGATAAACTTTACCGCGATTTTAAAAGGATATTTAAGGATATTTAAAGGATTTTCTTAATTATAGTTTATAGTATTTTAAATTAAGCTTATATTTAGTTTATTAAGTAATTTTATAAGGATATTTATAGTTTATTTATATATTAATAATAGATAAAAGGATAGTATAGTTAAAGATCCTTAAATTTAGCTTAAAGAACTAAGTATAAAGTAGCTAGCTATACTTTAAAAAATAGATAAGCTTTTTACTATTTTTAAACTTTTATATACGTTTATATATAGTAATTAGTTTATTATACTAGCTTAATAATTAGTAATTAGTCCGTAGTACCGGCCTTAACTAGCGGTAATTAGTCCGCGTCTTATCCCCTTATCTTTATACTATAAGGCGTAGTAAATAGTAGCAATTCCTACTTATTTAAACGGAAATCCCTTAAATATCCGCTAAGCTAAGAGCGATTATATCGCACGATTAAGTACTTATTTTATAAGACATTAAATACTAAACGATTTTTCTTTAATAAAAAGCTCTTTTTAGCCTTTAAGTCTAACCTTAATAATAAGCACCTTTTCCTTAACGCGCTTATAATAAAATATTAAGATAAGTAAGCTATAAAAGCGGAAAAAGCCGCGGCTTACTAAGTATATTAATTTATTAATCTTCTTTACCCTTTTTTAAAGTACTATATTATAATAGCTTAAAAATCTAAATAAGACGTAAAATAAGTCCCGCTTAACTAAGCTAAGATTACTACCCTTTAAAAGGTAATCCGCTTTAAAAATACTAATATAAAATAGATTATAAAAGAATAAAACCTATATAACTAAGTAAACTAAATATAGTATTACTTAGATAGATCGATTATCCTTAAAATAAAAAAAGTAAGGATAAGCTAACTTTAAAACTATTTAGCTCCTTACCCGCTAAATACCCTTTAGATTAAGCTTATAATAAAGTTACCCTTTCCTTAAGACGATAAGCTTAGCGGATATTTTTACCGCGTACTATTAATAAAGTTTAGCTTAAGGGCCTTAACTAGAAATCCGCCTTAAAGGATACTTAGTAGTTTCTTAGTTTAGTATTACTATTTAGCCTTATCCGCTATAGCCGCGCTAATAGAAGCGTTTTTAAGACTCTCGAATAATAAAAATAAGCTTTTTATATTAAGGGCGTTATAGTATACTAGATTCCGGGATATATATAAGACGGAAGGTTAAGCGCTTAGTAAGAGTATTAAAACTATAACCTTTATAATAAGTAATAAAAACGCGATAAGCGATACCTTTAACGGGCTAAACTTATTTATCCTTAACGTATAAATACTAAGACTTAGTATAGCTTTAAGCCCTTTAATAAGAATAGTAGTAATATTAAATAAATAATTCCTTAATCTCTATTAAGTACTAAAAAAAGAAAACGTGCTTATTAAGCCTTAAGAAAAACCTTAACTATAAGCTAAGGATATAAGAAGATTAAACTTATTAAGACCTTTAAAAGCATCCTTTAATAAAGTCTAAGAAGATAATAAAGCTAATACGTTTTAAGGAGTAAACCGTTTTATTCACTTTATTTACTAAAACGCTAGTAAAAGTAAGGCATATATAAATAAATTAGCTATTTAATTGCCCTCTTTCCTTTAAGGAAGTATAGCGGAATAGTATTTTAAGGACCTCTTAAAACTATAATAAGAAGAACTTAGCAAGCTTAGCGTTAAACTAAGCTAATAGATCTCCGCCTTATAAAAATAGTTTAAAATCCGCTTAAATATAGTAATAAAAGCACTTAATAAGAAGCACTTAACTATCGAAGATATAATAATAAGATCTAACCTTAAGTCTTAAATATCGCGCTTATAACGTAAAGCTAAGGCCGCGCTTTATTAGCTAAACTACTTAATTATAATGTTTTACTAAAAGCTAAATATTTATTTATAAGAGTTCTTATAACGTTTAGTAAGAAACGAGGATATTAATAAATAGATTAATATTTATAAGAAATTTCTTCCTTAGCTATAGGTTAAATATACTTAAGGATCTTAAAAGTACTTACTAGCGCGAAAGAAATTAGTTTAACCTATAAAAAGGCGAGGGCTAACTAGCCGTACTTTATACGCACTTAAAGGATAGTTCGGGACGCCCTGGCTATCTATTAAGGGCTTATAAAAGCCGCGGGTTACATTTTTAAACCGCTTAGTAAAGGCGGATATATTATAGGCCTTATAGCGCTCGTTAAGTTAAAAAAGAAACTTATTTAAATAGTTAAGAATATAAGCTAAAGTCCTTTAGCTTAAGAAAGAAAGGACTTTTAAGACTATATACTTACTAATGCTAAATCTAAAGCGGGTATACTTTATAACTAAGGAAGGAACTATAATAAAGATTAATAACTATTTAAAGGATAAAGAGTATAATACGGAAAGAGCTTAATTAAATATTAATAAAAGCTTAAAGGAAACCGCAATTTATATTATAGTAAACTTAGTTTAAGAGGCTAATAAAGTATACGGATTTTTTAGCAAAGTATTCCCTTTAAAAAATAAGCTTTATTAATATATTAAAGATAAATACCCCCTTAACCTTAACTAAGATATTGCTATATAAAGATATAGCTTAGTATAGTAAGTAATTATTAAAAAGCTATAAAGCGTTTAGATAGTTAAGGCTTTTTTTAATATTTAGCTATTTAGCCTTAATAAGCTATTACGATTAACCTTTATACGCTTATTAATCTATAAATAAAAAGGCCTAGGAAAAGTATTAAAGCTTATATAGATATTAAGGTAGACCGAAGCTTTATTTAAGATAACTTAGTAAAGACCTTTTAAAATATATTTATAAACTCCTCTTAACGAATTCTTATTTAAGGAGTAAAAAGGATAGCTACTATTAAATAAGCAAAATTTACCGTATATATACTAAAAAAGCTAGATAGTAGCTTTATAGTTATAAAAGTTAAGATCGGTGCTTAAATAGTAAAACGCTTAGCGGCTAATATATTACTTAGCTAAGACTTTTTAGTTTTTTATTAAGGGGACCTTATTAACTTTATATTTATCTTATAAATTAAAGCTTATAAAAGGATTTAAGCTAAAGTTAAGATAGTCCGGCTAAAACTAATAATATATAGATAAGTAATTTACTTTATTATTACGACGATTTTAGCTAATTTTAGCTACGCTTTACTTATATAGGTCTAAGCGCTGCTATTAAGGCGTAATATAATATTTTTCCTTAATAACCTTAAGCTCGCTTAGACGATAATATAGGATTATAAGAGCTTTATAGCAATAAACTATTTTAAAGAACTACTAGTACTCCGCTAAGGCTAAAAGGGAAAGATAATTATAGACCTTAATAAGTAATTTTAACTATATAAGGAGGTTAACGCCTTTATTCCCTTAGCAAAAGCCTTTATAGAAAAACTAGATTAAATAAACCTTACTAAGAACTTTTTATAAAAGGATCTTATAGCAAGCTATAAGCTTAAAATCGGCCGAACTAAGGACCTGCTTAAACTTACTATTAATAAGGGCGTTCGGATTTACGCTAAGGACTTAAAATATATATTAAAAGTCTAAGATATCCTTTAATCGTTTCCCCGTCTTTAAAAAGATAAGGGCGTAGTATATATAGACGAATCCGAATATATACGCATTTTCTTAGTAAAAAGATAATAATACTAATAAGTCGTATTAAGATTATACTTATTAAGCGAAAAGGATAAGAAAGTAATAAATATAATATTTAGCTAGCTAACTATATAAGGCCGATTAAAACGAGTTTATAAGCTAATATTATTCGCAGCGCCGGTATTTATAGTATAAAAGATAGTAAACGGAAAGGAAAAGGGATAAGTAGTTATAGACTTATATAGGATTAACGCTATTATTACCTTAAACGCTTACTTAATACTTTTTTAAAGCGATATAAATAAACGCCTTTAAGAAAAGAAGTTTATTAATATAGTAAACGCATAATCGTTTTTTTATTAGTTTTTACTTTATTAAGACTACTAAAAAAGGTTTATAATTATAAGCTATTACGGGCTAAAAAGATTATTAGTAATACTTATAAGCTTTAAAAACTCCTTAGTATACGTTTAAAGGTTTATCGATAATATCCTTCGTAGATATTAAAATATATAGCGGCTTATATCGACGATATTATTATTTACTTTAATATAGCTGAAAAATACCTTTAATATTTAAAGGCTATATTCCGCGCTTTTTATAACTATAATATTACCTTATCCGGACTAAGGTCCTTCTTAGCGTACCTATTAATATAGCTCTTAAGATTTAAAGTAAACGCTATTAGCTTAATAAATATAGATAAACGCGTATAAGCCTTAAGGGATATCGCGTTCTTAAAAAACCTTTAATAGCTTAAGAAATAAATCGGCTTTACTAAGTAGCTATACTATATAGTCCCGCATTTTGCTAAGGAAGTTACCGTCTTATAAAAATAAAAGATAAAGCTACTTTAAGTAAGATAAGAAGAAGGAGTCCTTTTAAAGGGCTAAGGATAAGCTTAATATATTATAAAAGCCGCTTTTTAGCTTACTTTAAAAAAAGAAAAGGCCTTTGCGATTTTAACTAAGAAACTTACTAAGCTTTAAACGATTTACTACTTTAACCCCGCTTAATAACTATTTATTTAGATTAATATATCTTAAGAATATAAAGTAGCGGCTATAGCTTTTTACTTAAAAAAAGGCACGGAATAAGATAAAAAGACGCTACTAGCCTAAATTAAGGTTTAGCTTATTATTTACTTAAGCCGCGCTCTTTAAGGCGGAGAAGCTTAATATTAGCTTATAAAACTTAAAGTAGCCGGTTTAATATAAGTAGTCCGTAAGTTACATACTATAATACTATTTATAAGAACGCTATAAGTAGTTATCTTTACTAACTATATAAGTACTTATAAAATCGTATATTAAAATTCCTTATTCTTTATTAGTATAAAATCTAATAATAAGCTAGTCCTTATATCTTAATATTTAAGCTAATTCCTACTTTAAGTATACTATATCTTAAGCGTTAAAAACGTTATGCTAAACGCTTTTTTAAATTTACCTTACTAAAACAATAAGTTAGTATCTTTAAATTAAGAAGAGAAATTGAAATATATTTAAGAAGATAAGATAATAAACTACGTATTCCTCTACGCGGAAGTATTAATTCAATTACCGCTTCGGTAAAAATTAATTAATAGATATATAAAGGATATATAGTAATTAAAGATTATAGCGTAGCTTAGCAATAAATATAGTATCCTTAAACTTTTATTCCTTTAGTTATAAGAGTTGCTATACTTTATAAAGAATAACGGACGCTAAAGATTATATATCCTTAAGGCTTATACTAAGGAGATCGTTAAAGACGCTTACGCTAAATATTTTTATACCGGCCGTACCTATATATAATAAGATTTATTTAAGAGCTTCTTAATCTTATAGCTTAGTAAATATATAGATAAGGTTATAGATAGCTATAATACTTACTACTATAACTAAACTAACTAAGGTAAGACGCTAAAGTAGCTTATCTTAATTTAAAGCCTGCTAGTTTTATACTATATAATAGCGATAGACTTTATTATTAAGCTCTTAGTAGTTTAAGCTAAATAATCCTTATAAAAAGATCTTATAAAGAACTTCTTTAATACTTAACTAACTATAACTAATAAATTCTTAGAAATATATCTCCTTACTTTAAGCAATAACTAGTTTATAGCGGAAGGCTAAGTATAAGTATTATATATTAAGCTACTCCGTGCTAACTAAGGGATTTTAAAAAGGATAATCTTTAACTAAGATATAAAGTTTACCTTAGTATTTTAGCGGACCTTATAGTAAGCCTTTAAATCGAAGCTTCTTATATTTATCACTTAGTACCTTTAAACTAATAGCTTATTAAAAAGGCGAAACTAAACTATATAAATCGCGCTATAATTCTTTACCGCCGATTTCTTAAACCTACGCTAAACTAATATACTAATTGCTATTTAGTTTAGCCTTAATAATTCCTTCTTATTAGTAATTTATATAGCCTTTAGTAAGCTTATTATAAAGATAAAAATAAATAATAGCTTTTAGTTCCTTAATAACTACTTATACCTACGAAACTAAGAGGCCTTATAAGAAGAAGCTAAGTTAGCTATCGCTTATACTTAAGCCGCTATAAGGGATAGATACGATAAAAAATACCGCTTTTTAAAATTTAAGCCCGGCGATTAAGTTTAGTTATAGCTTAATAAAGCCTACTATATTGCGGATAGTAAACCGGCAAAGCTTTAAGAAAGATATACTAAGCTATTTAAAGTTAACGCTAAAGTAAGATAGCTTATATACTAGTTAAATATAAAAAGGTCCTTTAATATCTATCCGGTTATTTTAGTAGTATAACTATATTTAGTAAATAAGCTAGCTATATACTTAAGCTTAGTTTAAGATAAAGGGATATCTTACTTAAATAAGTAAAAAGTAAAATAAATCTTAAAAGGTATATAATAAAGAAAGATAGCGGAAAGCTAAGAAAAGAGTTCTTTATAGCTTAAAAAGGCTAGCTAAGTAGCTATAACTTAAAAGTAAACAAAAATACGGTTTTCTTACTAAAGATTATAAAAGCTTTTAAAAAATTAAAAAGGAAGTTAGCTACTTAAGTAGTTTAAATAAAGGTATAACGCGCGGCCTTTATAACTTAATATAAAACACTTTAATTAAGAGAATAAAGCGGTTAAGCTTAAGTATAAGACCTAAAAGCTACTATAGGTTATAAGAAACTATAACTTATTATACTTAAAGTAATTAGTTATTTTAATAATAATATACCGCTATTTACCTTAAGTAATAAGGCCTTTTTAGCCTTATAGTATACTTATTTAAATTCTATCCACCGCCCGCCCTTTCTCTTTTTCTTTCTTTTTTTTATAACTATATTTCCCTTTGCCGCTAGCTATAGCCCGCCGTACCTTACTTACTCTTATATATATAACCTTTTTTACCTTAAGCTTATAATCCTTATACTTTTATTCTAGGTCTCTTTATCGTTTAACGTCTCTTATAGCTAGGATTAGCTATTTTATAATAACTTTTCTAGCCCGCTTTTTTATAAGCCCTTATACCTTTAATATAAAGAATATAAGTAAGCGCTTAAGCTTTATAAAAATAAGGCGGCTATTCTTAATAGCCTTAAGTCTTTTAATAAGAGTTAAAACCTTTAAGTTTAAGCTTCTATATAAACCTATACCGCTTTTTATAATCGCGCTTAAGCTAATAGATTTAATTTAAATTATAGTATTATAAAGAACGGCTTATACTACCCTCTTTAAATCCTTAACTTAAACGACTTACTTCCCGGCCTTATACTATAGTATAGTTTAAATAGCCGGTTTCGCGGCAACTTAGCTATACCTTCTACTTAGCTTTTACTATTTAAAAGCCCTTCCCGCCTATATATTTTTTAAAGTATAGCTAAAAGTCTTTATTTATAAAATAACTCGCTAATACTTAACGCCCTTAAGTTAGCTAACCTTGCTATAATCTTAAGATTTATAGTAGCCGCTAAAGCTAGCGGAAACCCGCTTTAACTAAATAGCTAAAATAATATCCGCGCTATTCTTAACTATATATTTAAGGCCTAGCTTAACTAGTTTATAGCTAGGTTTATAGTAGCGTTTTAAGCTACTATAGCTAAAACCCTATCTCGCTTTATATATAGTCTAGCCCGCGCTATAAAATTGCTTTTTTAGCTTATAGCTGCTATAAACCTTAAGAACCTATTTAGTCTTACTTAGTAAACGCTTTTTTTACCCGCTACTATACTTAGCCCGGCTATATAAAGGCGTATAAGCGCTTTACTATAGTCTATCCGCTATCCCTCCTTAACTAAAAGAGATAAAGGTAACTAGCTTTATAATATATTCCGCCGCTTAATCCTATAAAAGCCGCTAATAGTAACTAATACGATCTTTAATAAGCCTAGCTTTATAAGCCTATACTTTAGTAATAAGATTATAATAATTAGAAGTTTCTACCTAGCTATAAACTATACTAAGTTTTACTTATAGGCTTATAAAAAGTCTAAATATAACTTAACTTTAACTTAAGTAATAAAATTTTTAGGCTTTAATATCCGCTTTATTAGTTATATTAACTACGCGCTTTATATTCTTACCTTTAAGGCCCCTTTTATAAAGAAGTTCTTTAAAACTATTAAGCACGTTTAAAACCTTAAGAGTAAAGAATCAAGCACTAAAGCTATTAAGGACCTTATTACCCGCTTTTAAGCGGGAATATAAACGTTTACTACTTTAATACTAATTATACTTATTAATATTAGCGGGACGGCCTACTTTTACTTTAATACTTTCTTAGTAGCTAGATATATATTAGTTAGTAAAAAGGTATAGGTAAAAGCGCCGTATAAAAAGAATAATAAGTTAAAAAGCCTTGTAATAAAAGGCGGGGGATAACTATAATAGTAGTAGTAAGTAGGATATAATATCTCGCTTATAAGCGGCTTATAAAGCTAATAAGTAATATAGGAAATTTAGCGGAGGATTAAAAAACGGTATAAAGGGTAAGTAAGATAATCATATAAAAGAAGGCTTAAATAAAGCTAGTCTTTTATAATATATCCTACTAAGGAATTTAAATATTCCTTAGCGCGGAGACTCCTTATTACTTAATAAGTGCTTAAACGTATGCCTTAAAAAAAGGTTACAAAACTTTATTATAAGTATTAGCTAAACGCGCTAATTACCTTAATAAAGATAAAGACGCACAATTAAATAAAAGGTAAGGATTTATAATAAAAGCCGCCTATTAACTATCTTAAGCTACTTAGCTACTATTAGCCGGATAGGCCGAAAAAACTATTAAAAGAATAAAGATAGGATACTACTAATATAGTATAAAGACGCTATTATAAAGCTATTACTTAGCGCCCTCTTTCCTTTATTCTTACTTTAAACTAATAAGGATATTAACTTTTCTTTCTTACTTAAAAGAGTTATTATAAAATCTAAATAGCTATGTTTAAACTCCTTACTTTACTCTTAAAAAGCCTAATAAAACCCCGCGATAAAAACGCTTAAAACACGTACTATAAAGGCTCGCTTAAGGAGATATAATAAATATTATTAGTTAAACCCCGCTAAGGTTTTTAAGATATAATTATTAAGGCTTAAAAGCCTACTTAACTATAGTTTATAACGTTTTTAATTATAAAAGATACTAAGGAAACTACTAAGCGGATTCCGTTAATATCTTTAAAGGATATTTAAGGATTTCCGCGGGATATCTTAACTATATTTCGACCTATTTTTAACTATAAAAGCACCTTAGAAGATATAGGATAAACTTTACTACGATTTTTAAAGGATATTTAAAGATATTTTAGGGATTTCCTTAAATATAGTTTCTAGTATTTTTAACTAGGCTTATACTTAGTTTATTAAGTGATTTTACGAGGATATTTATAGTTTATTTATATACTAATAATAGATAAAAGGATAGTATAATTAAAGATCCTTAAAATTAGCTTAAAGAACTAAGTATAAAGTAGCTAGCTATACCTTAAAAAATAGATAGGTTTTTTAATATTTTTAAACCTTTATATACGTTTTTATATAGTAATTAGTCTGTTATACTAGCTTAACTAACGGTAATTAGTTTATAGTACCGGCCTTAACCGGCGGTAATTAGTCCGTAGTACTAGCCCCGACTAGTTATAATTAGTCCTTACCTTATCCCCTTATCCTTATACTATAAGGCGTAGTACCTTATATGCTTTTTTTAGTAAAAGGATTACTCTTTAAGTATAATAATAGTAAGATTATACTAAAAACTAATCCTCTTAAGTATATAATTAGGATTTATAACTTAAAAGATTCCTTTAATATCTTAGCTATTAGCTATAATATTATATTAAGACTACTCTTTTTATAGAAATATAATCCTATTTTAAATTAAGATAAAGGCCTTTTAAGGTTTAAAGACAATACCTTAAATCTTCCTCTTTATAGTTTAATAAAGAACGATTTCGGAACGAAACCCTTAAATAATTTAAATATAGTAATACCTAATAATAACTTTATAAAGAATAGTAATAATAAGAATAATAAAACTTCTTATATAAATATAAATATTATATTAATAAATATCGTAACGAAGAACGATAAAACAACTAATACGATTAAAGATAATACGACTATAACTAGTATAAAGCAAGCTAAAACGACGCTAAACCTTAGTAAAGATACTAAAAGCCCTAAAAATAATTATAAATCTACTTATAATTTATTAAAAGAAAATCTATTAAATACTTTAAAGGATATTAAGTAGTAATACCTTAAGTAAAAAGATAAGATAAATAAGAAACGGAATAAGAGAAATATTAAGAGTAAGATATATAAGAATAGCTTATAGTATTTAAAAGGTACTATTAATTTAAAACACCTTAAAGAGCGAACGTAGTATACGAGACGTTCGGAAGGTACTATTAACTTAAAACACTTTAAGGATTGTTATTTAAAAATACCTAAAAATATACTAAAGAGATATTTCGATATATTTACGCTACTAAGTAAAGATAAGCTACCGCTATAAGGTAGTTACGATTACGAAATTAAGTTAAAAAAAAGCTTTAAGCTTAGATTCTATAAGATATATAACTTAAATAAGAAATATCTAAAGTTATTAAAAGAATATATTAATAAAACCTTATAAAAAGGTTATATTTAAGAGTTTAAATTAAAGTATAAAGCTCCTATACTATTTACTTTAAAAAATAGTAAAAATAAAGAAAGATCTCGACTTTATATCGATTTTAAAGAGATAAATAACAATACGATAAAGGACTAGACTTTATTACCTCTTATAAGCGAAATAAGAAATAGATTAACTAATAAGCAGTAGTATACTAAGGTTAACCTTAAATTTGCTTATAGCTAAATACGCATTAAAGAAAAAGACGAATTTAAAATAGCCTTTAAAACGCGATACGGACTTTACGAATTTTTAGTTTTACCCTTAAGATTACTTAGTATACTAGTAAGCTTTTTAAAGAGAATTAATAGTATATTAAATCCTTATTTAGACCGATTTTATATAGCTTATCTAAATAATATTATTATATACTTTAATACGCTAAAGTAATACTATAAAGAAGTCGATATAGTGCTAAAAGCGTTAACAAAAGCTAGCTTATATATTTTACTAAAGAAATGTAGCTTTTATATATAAGAGCTAGAATTCTTAAGGTATATAATTACTCCTTTCTATATATATATAGACCCTTAAAAGATTTTTTTAATTTAAAATTAGCTAATTTCTACGAATATTAAGGAAATCTAAAGCTTTATAGAATATGTAAATTATTATAAGAAGTTTATATTAGACTTTTTTAAGATAATTATATTAATATTATTAGTATAAAAGAAAGCTAAAACGGACCCTTTTAAGTAAAACTTAAAAGTAGACGAAGCTTTTAAAAAGATTAAAGGATTACTTATTAAGGAACTTATATTAAATACCTATAATGTAAAGAAGCCGTTAGAACTTAAAACGGATGCTTTTAATTTTATATTAAGCGCGTAGCTAAGCTAGCGCGATAAAAACAATATTCTTAAACCTATAGCGTTTTATTTAAAGAAGCTAGTTGGTATAGAGATTTATTACGAAATTTACGATAAAGAATTCTTAGCTATTATACACGCTTTTAAAGAATTTCGGTATTATATTTAAAGAAATAAATATAAACTTAAGGTTTATAAAGACTATAAGAATATTCGTTATTTTGCCACGACGTAGTAGTTAAATACTAAGTAAATAAGATAGGCTAAATTTCTTTCGGAATTTAATTATAAGATCATTTATAGGAAAGGTTTTAAGAATAACTAAGCTAATATAATTAGTAGATAACCGGACCTTAACGATAAAAAAGAGCCCTATAAAGAGACCTTATTATTTCTAAATAATAATAGTAATTGAAAGTTAAAGACGTTATATATACTATTTAATATATAAGAAGATCTTACTACTTTAAAATTACTTAAGAGTTTTTATAAAAACCTAGATAAGAAAAGATATAAGAATCTTAAGTAAGAGGAAAAAATAGCGTTTTATAAAAATAAGCTATTCCTTACCTTAAAGACTAAGAAAATAGTTATAACGGATTGTTATTCGCACCCTTTATATAGATATTAAGGTATTATAAAAATATATAATAAGATTAAAAACTATTATAATACTTATAACCTTTATAAGAAAATCTAAGGAGTTATTAAGTTATACGAAGTATATAATAAAAGTAAGGCTATATAATATAAGCCTTATAGTAACTTAATTCCTTTAAAAGTTCCTTTAAGACCTTAAGACTTTATAGCCTTAAACTCTATTACGAAATTACTAAAGTCTATAGATCTTAAGACTAGTATAAAATACGATTTTATTTTAGTTATAGTTAATCGTCTTACAAAGTATAGCTATTTTATTTTAACGTATAAAGCTATAAACGTAGAAAAGTTATCTTAGACTTTTATAAGATATATTATAGCTAATTAAGGACTTCTAAGTTCGATTATTTTTAATAAGGATTAGAAATTTATTTTGAATTTCTAGTAAGGTTTAACGTAAGCCTTAAGTATAGAGTATAAATTATCTACTGCTTTTTACCCTATTATAAATAGAATAATAAAACGATTAAATTAAACGCTTAAGTAATATCTTAAAAGCTATATAAATTATTAGTAGGATAATTAGCTTTCTAAATTGCCTATAGTATAGTTCGCGTATAATACCTCTTATTTTAAGGCTATTAAGAATACTTTAGTATTTGCGAATTATAGCTTAACCCTTAAAGCTTATAAGTCTTCTTTACTTAAAGAAGTTATAGCTAGAAAAGCTATATTAAACTCTAAGTAGTTAATTAGCTTATACGGATTTATAAAATTAAAATTAGAATATATTGCTAAAAAGATATCGTATTATTTTAATAAGAGATAGTCTTTAAAACCTTTTTTATTTAAAGGCAATAAAGTATATCTTTTAATAAGGAATCTTAAGACTAATAGACTTAATAAGTCTTTAAATTTTAAGAAGATAGGACCTTTTAAAGTTATAAAGAAAATAGGAAAGGTTAATTATAAGTTAAAACTTCTAACTAGTTTACTTATATACCTTATTTTTTATATATCTTTATTAAAGCCAACTTTATAAAAAGCTAAGGTAAAAAGAGAACTAAACTTAAAAAGAGTTAAAGAAAGCGAATATATAGTAAAAGCTATACTCGCTAAGAAGATAGAAAATTAAGAATACTTTTATTTAGCAAAGTAGAAGAACTATCTAAGTTTAGATAATACTTAAGAACTTTTAAAGCACTTAAAAAATACTTTAAGAAAGGTTAAGAATTTTAATCGATAAAACTCTTAAAAGGAAGTATTGGCTTCCTTAAGCTAGGATTTCCTTACTATCTTAAATAGTGAAAGTAAAAAGAAATCTAGATAAGATTTTTCTTTAAAATAGATCTATAAGGATAAAAGATTAGGATTTTCTTTAAAGCATTCTTAAGGTTACTCTCTTTAAAGTAAGATTTCTTTAAATGTTTTAAATAGTTTATTAAAGGTTAAGAGTAACTTATAAGAAAGAAACGTTTATCTTTTTAAATTTAAAAAGACCTTAAAAAGGGGAATATATAACAGAAACCTTATTCTATTAATAAGCTTAAGTACTAAAAGTACTAATATCTAATAAAGTAGATACCGCTAAATATAAAGGAGTAATTAGTAAAGTAAATACCGCTAGTTACGAGTTATAACTATTAAAGTAAATACCGGTAGTTATAAGGAGAGATAATATAGCTTAATAGTTAAAGATAGCTAGTATTAGCTATAAGCGGTATAGGTTAAATACGCCTATATTTAGCTTAAGCTAGCTTTAGCTAATAATAAAATTAGTATTAAATAGATCGACTAATACCTTATATAATTAACTAATACTTTATAGAGAGCTAAGGTAAGAGGCCTTTTTTTAAAAGAGAATAAAGTCTTATAAAAGGTTTTAAGATAAGGATATTTAGTCTTATAAGCTAGTTGTAAGTAATAAAGCGTATATTACTTATAACTAGTAATAGAGATAGTATAAGCTATTTCTATTAGCTTAAGAAGTAGTTTAGTAACCTTATAAGTTATATAAGGTATTAGTTATAAATTAGTATATAAAAGCATATAAAAGCATATAAAAGAAAAGCCTTTAAGTAGCCTTAAAAAGGTATAAAAGGAGGTTTTTCTTCTTTTTTCCCTTAACTTCTTTCCTTTCTTTCTTTTTTCTTTTTTAGCTAGTTTTAATAGAAAAAATCCGTATAATAAGATACCTTTACTTTATTTAGTTTAGTAGTAAGCACTAAGTCTTTTTCTCCCTTTTTAGCTAGTAATTTTAAATTAGATAAATTATGCTTTACTGCTTAGTATAAAAAAAACGCTAAGGGTTCCGTAATATTAAACTTTTTACTTAGCTCTTAAATATTCTTTATAAAAAGCCTAAATAGATAAAAGACTTTATAGCGGGTGCTATATCTTATAGCATAAGGATAAAAGAATAGGGCGTAGACTAATTACTACCGGTCGGGGCTAGTACTATAAACTAATTACCGCTAGTTAAGGCTAGTACTACGGACTAATTACTGCTAGTTAAGCCGGTATAACAAACTAATAACCGCACGTAAACGTATATAAGGGTTTAAAAAGAGTAAAAAGCTTATCTATTCTTTAAAAGATAGCTAGCTACTTTATACTTAGTTCTTTAAGCTAATTTTTAATATCTTAAACTATATTATCCTTCTTTTTATTATTAGTATATAGATAAACTATAAATATCCTTATAAAATGATTTAATAAACTAAATATAAGCCTAATTAGAAATACTATAGACTATAGTTAAGGAAATCCTTTAAATATCTTTAAATATCCTTTAAAAATCGCGGTAAAGTTTATCTTATATCTTTTAAGGTGCTTTTATAATTAAAAACGAGTTAAACTATAGTTAAAATTCCCTGCGAGAATCCTTAAATATCCCTTAAAGATACTAGCGGAATCCGCTTAATAGTTTTTATAATATCTTTTATAGTTAAAAACGTTATAAACTATAGTTAAGTAAGCTTTTAAGCCTTTATAGTTATATCTTAAAAGCTTTAGCGGGGTTTAATTAGTAATATTTATTATATCTCCTTAAGCGAGCCTTTATAGTGCGTGCTTTAAGCGTTCTTATTACGGGGTTCCGTAAAGCTCCTTAAAAGTTAAGTAAGGAGTCTAAGTATAGCCGTTTAAATTCTATAATAACTCCCCCGGTTAAGAAAAAAAAGGTAATATCCTTATTAGTTTAAAGTAAGAATAAAGTAAAGGGGGCGCTAAGTAATAGCTTTATAGTAGCGTTTTTATACTATATTAATAGAACGTTATCTTTATTCTTTTAATAATCTTTTCGGCCTATTTAGCTAATAGTAGCTAAGTAGCTTAAAATAGTTAGTAGGCGGCTTTTAGTATAAATCTTTACCTCTTATTTATTCGTGCGTCTTTATATTTATTAAGGCGATTAGCGCGTTTAGCTAAAACTTATAGTAAGGTTTTCCAACTCTTTTTTAAGGTATATATTTCAGTATTTATTAGGTAGTAAGGAGTCTTCGCGCTAAGGAATTTTTAAATTCTTTAGCGGGATATATTATAAGAAACTAGCTTTATTTAAGCCTTTATCTTATATTATTATCCTACTTACCCTTTATACTATTTTTTAATCCTCTACTAAGTTTCTTATACTAGTTACTAGCCTTATAAGCTACTTATAATAAGATATTATATCTTACTTACTACTACTATTATAGTTATCCCCTGCTTTTTATTACTAGGCTTTTTAACTTATTTTCCTTTTTATATAGCGCTACTACCAACGCCTTTCCGCTAATTAACGCGCGTTTAGCTACTAAGAAGGTATTAAAGTAAAGGTAGGCTATCTTATTTATATTAATAAGTATAGTTAGCACTAAGGTATTAAATATTTATATTCCCGCTTAAAAGCGGGTAACGAGGTCTTAAATAGCTTTAGTGCTAAACTCCTTAATTTTAAGGTTTTAAACGTACTTATAAAAGGGGCCTTAAAGGCGAGAATATAAAGCGCGTAATTAGTATAGCTAATAAGGCGGATATTAAAGCTTAGAAATTTTATTACTTAAGTAAAAGTTAAGTCGCGTTTAGACTTTTTATAGGCCTATAAGTAAAACGTTGCGTAGTTTATAGCTAGGCGGAAACTTTTAATTATTATAATCTTATTACTAAAATATAAGCTTATAAAGCCGGGCCTATTAAAAATCGTATTAGTTATTACTAGCGGCTCCTATAAAATTAAGCGGCGGAATATCTCGTAAGGTTAGTTATTGCTATCTTCTCCGGTTAAAGAGAGATAGCGAATAGATTATAGTAAGGCGCTTATACGCTTTTATATAGCCGGGCTAAGTATAGCAGTAAGTAAAAAAAGCGTTTATTAAGCGGGACTAAATAGGTCTTTAAGGCTTATAGCGGCTATAAGCTAAGAAGGGGATTTTATAACGCGGGCTAGACTATAAGTAAAGCAAGATAGGGTTTTAGCTATAGTAGCTTAAAACGCCGCTATAAACCTAGCTATAAACTAGTTAAGCTAAGCTTTAAATATCTAGTTAAGAATAGCATAGATATTATTTTAGTTATTTAGCTAAAGTAGGTTTGCGCTAGCTATAGCGGCTATTATAAATCTAAGGACTATAGCGAGGTTAGCTAACTTAAAGGTATTAAGTATTAGCTAGTTATTCCGTTAATAAAGATTTCCGGCTATGCCTTAAAAAATATATAGGCGGTAAGGGCTTCCGGACTATAAAAGCTAAGTAAGAGGTATAACTAAGTTACTGCGAAACCGGCCGTTTAGACCACGCTATAATATAAGGCTAAGGGGTAAGTTATTTAAGTTAAGTGTTTAAAGAGGGTAGTATAAGCCGTCCTTTATAGTGCCGTAATCTAAATTAAATTTATCGGCTTAAGCGCGGTTATAAAAAGCAGCGTAGGTTTATATAGAAGCTTAAACTTAAAGGTTTTAGCTCTTATTAAGAGACTAAAGGCTATAAAGAATAGCCGCCTTATTATTATAAAGCTTAAGCGCTTGCTTATATCCTTTATATTAAAAGCGTAAAGGCTTATAAAAGAGCGGGCTAAAAAAGTAGTTATAAAATAGCTAGTCCTAGCTATAAGAGATATTAAACGATAAAAGGACTTAAAATAAAAGTATAAGGATTATAAGCTTAAAGTAAAGAAAGTTATATATATAGGAGTAAGTAAAGTACGGCGGGCTATAGCTAGCGGTAAAGGGAAATATAGTTATAAAAGGAAGAAAAAAAAGGAGAAAAGGTAAGTAGTAAAGAGAATTTAAATAAGTATACTATAAGGCTAAAAAGGCCTTATTACTTAAAGTAAACGGCGGTATATTATTAAAATAACTAATTACCTTAAGTATAGTAAGTTATAGGTTTTTATAACTTATAATAGCTTTTAAGTCTTATACTTAAGCTTAACCGCTTAATTCGTTTAATTAAAAAGTTTTATATTAAGTTATAAAGGCCGTATATTATACTTTCGTCTAAACTACTTAAGTAGCTAACTTCTTTTATACTTTTTTCAAGGCTTTTATAATCTTTAGCGAGAAGACCGCTTTTTTATTTCCTTATAAGTTATAGCTACTTAGCTAGCCTTTTTAAGCTATAAGGAACTTCTTCCTTAGCTTTCCGCCGCCTTTTTTTATTATATAGCTTTATAAAATTCGTTTTACTTTTTACTTATTTAAGTAAAGTATCATTTTATCTTAAACTAAGCTTAAGTATATAGCTAGCTTATTTACTAAGCATAGTTATGCTATTAAAACGATTAAATAAATATTAAGGGACCTTTTTATATCTAACTAATATATAAGGTATCTTACTTTAGCAGTAACTAAGAATAGCTTAGTATATCTTTCTTTAAGCTTTATTAGTTTACTATCCGCGATATAGTAGCCCTTATTAAGCTATAGCTAAACTTAATCGCCGGGCTTAAATTTTAATAAGCGGTATTTCTTATTGTATTTATCTTTTATAGTAGCTTAATTATAAGCGATAGCTAACTTAGCTTTTTTTTATAAGACCTCTTAGTTTCGTAAGTATAAGTAATTACTAAGGAATTAAAAGCCGTTATTTATTCTTATCCTTATAGTAAGCTTATTAAGGGCTATATAAATAACTAAGGAGAAGGAATTATTTAGGCTAAACTAAAAGTCGACTAGTATATTAGTTTAGCGTAAGTTTAAGAAATTAGTAGTAAAGAATTATAATACGATTTCTACGGTTTAGTTTTGCTTTTTTAATAGGCCGTTAGTTTAAAGGTACTAAGTAGTAAATATAAAAAGCTTCGATCCGAAAGCTTATTATAAGGTCTGCTAAAATGCTAAAGTAAACTTTATATCTTAGTTAAAGATTATCCTTTTCGGAATCCTTTAGTTAGCGCGGAGTAGCTTAATATATAATACTTATACTTAGTCTTCCGCTATAAACTAGATATTACTTAAGATAAGAAGATATATATTTAAGAATTTATTAATTATAGTTAGTAAGGTATTAAAAAAGTTCTTTATAAGATTCTTTTATAAGAATTATTCGGCTTAAACTACTAAGAGCCCGGTAATAAAGTCTATCGCTATTATATAGTATAAAACTAGTAAGCTTTAAATTAAGATAAGCTACCTTAGCGTTTTATATTAATTAGTTTAGTTATAGTAATAAGTATAGTAGCCGTTTACGACCTTGTTTATATATTTACTAAGCTATAAGATTAAGAAGCTTTTTAATAGATCTTACTATATATAGGTGCGGCTAGTATAAAAATATCTAGCGTAGGCGTCTTTAACGATCTCCTTAGTATAAGTCTTAAGGATATATAGTCTTTAGCGTTTATCTTTTTTTATAAAGTATAGTAACCTTTATAACCGGAGGAATAAATATCTAAGGATATTATCCTTATTATTAAGCTACGCTATAATCTTTACTTATTATATATTCTCCGTATATCCGTTAATGATTTTCTAGCGGAGTGGTAATTTAATTAATACTTCTGCGAAAAGGAATACGCAGTCTATTATCTTATTTTCTTAAATACGTTTTAATTCCCCTACTTAGTTTAAAGATACCGGCTTATTATCTTAGTATCGTAAATATAAAAAAGCGTTTAGCACGACGTTTTTAATGCTTAAGATATAGTATACCTTAAGCGGGAATTAGCTTAAGTATTAAGACGCGAGGACTAGCTTATAATTAGATTTTATACTAATAAAGAATAAGGATTTTTAGTATACGATTTTATAAGTGCTTATATAGTTAGTAAAGATAACTACTTATAGCGTTCTTATAAATAGTACTATAGTACGTAACTTATAAACTACTTATATTAAACCGGCTACTTTAAGTTCTATAAGCTAGTATTAAGGTTCTCCGCTTTAAAAGGCGCGGCTTAAGTAAATAATAAGCTAGACTTTAGTTTAAGCTAGTAGCGTCTTTTTATCTTATTTTATACCTTTCTTTAAGTAAAAGGTTATAGCCGCTACTTTATATTCTTAAGATATATCGATCTAAATAAATAGTTATTAAGCGGGGTTAAGGTAATAAATTGTTTAAGCCTTAGTAGGTTTCTTAGGTAAAATCGCGAAGGCCTTTTCTTCTTTTAAAGTAAGCTAAAAAGCGGCTTTCGCGGTATATTAAGCTTATCCTTAGCCCCTTAAGGGGACTCCTTCTTCTTATCTTACTTAAAGTAGCTCTATCCTTTATTTTTATAAGATATTAACTTTTTTAGCGAAATATAAGACTATATAGCGTAGCTACTTAATAAGGCTAATTTATTTCTCGAGCTATTAAAGGTTTTTTAAGAACGCGATATCCCTTAAGGCTTATACGCGTCTATTTATATTTATTAAGCTAATAGCGTTAACCTTAAATCTAAGGAGCTATATAGATTAGTATACTAAGAAGGACCTTAGTCCGGATAAAGTAATATTATAGTTATAAAAAGCGCGGAATATAGCCTTTAAATATTAAAAGTATTCTTTAGCTATATTAAAGTAAATAATAATATTATTAATATAAGTCGCTGCGTATTCTTAGTATTTATAAAAGACGTTATTAATAAACCTTTAAATATATACTAAGGAGTTCTTAAAGCCTATAAGTATTATTAGTAATCCTTTTAGCCCGCGATAGCTTATAACTATAAACCTTTCTTAGTAGTTTTAATAGATTAAAAACTAATAAAAAAACGATTATACGTTTACTATACTAATAAACTTCTTTCCTTAAAGGCGTTTAATTATATCGCTTTAAAGTGGCATTAAGTAAGCGTTTAAGGTAATAATAGCGTTAATCTCTTATAAGTCTATAACTACTTATCCCTTTTCCTTTCTATTTACTATTTTTTATATTATAAATACTAGCGCCGCGAATAAGGTTAGCTTATAAACTTATTTTTATTAGCTTTATACGGTTAGCTAGCTAAATATTAAATCTATTACTTTTTTATTCTTATCGCTTAATAAGTATAATCTTAATACGACTTATTAATATTACTATCTTTTTATTAATAAAATGCGTATATATTCGGATTTACTTATATATACTACTCCTTTATCCTTTTAAAAGCGGGGAAACGATTAAAGGATATCTTAGACTTTTAATACGTATTTTAAGTCCTTAGCGTAGATCCGGATACCCTTATTAATAGTAAGTTCGGGTAAGCCCTTAGTTCGGCCGATTCCGAGCTTATAGTTTTTTATTAAATCCTTTTATAGGAAGTCCTTAGCAGGTTTATTTTATTTAGATTTTCTATAAAAGCTTCCGCTAAGGGAGTAGTAGCGTTAACCTCTTTATATTGCCGGAACTACTTATTAAGGTTTATAATTATCCTTACCTTTTAGCTTTAGCGGAGTATTGATAGCTCCTTAAAATAGTTTATCGCTATAAAGCTCTTAAAATCCTATATTATCGTTTAAGCGAGCTTAAGGACGTTAGTAAAAATTATTATATTACGCTTTAATAGCGGCGCCCGGACTTATATAAGTAAGGCGTAGCTAAAGCTAGCTAAAATCGTTATAGTAACTAAGCAAATTACCTATCTATATATCGCTAGTCTTAGCTAGATTATCTTAACTTTAGCTTCGATCCTTTTATAAGCTTTATTTTATAAGACCGATTTAAAGTTAATAAGGTCTTTTTAATAAAGAACTAAAAAGTCTTAACTAAGTAATATATTAGTTATTTAGCGTTTTACTATTTAAGCGCTAATCCTAACCTTTATAACTATAAAGCTACTATTTAGTCTTCTTAGTATATACGCGGTAAATTCTACTTATTTAATAGTAGCTATCCTTCTTTCTCCTTAAATAAGAATTTATTAAGAAGAGTTTATAGTTATATCTTAAAAGGTCTTTACTAAGTCGGCTTAAATAAGGCTTTAGTTTACCTTAGTATCTATATAAGCTTTAATGCTTATCTTAGGCCTTTCTTTTCCGTAGACTAATAAATATATATAAGTAAATCGTAATAGCTTATTAAGGCTTAATAGCTAAATATTAAGGGAAGCTTTAACTATCTAAACGCTTTATAGCTTTTAAATAACTACTTACTATTTTAAGCTATATCTTTATACGGCAACGTCTTAATTAAGGTTTAAGGGGTATTTATCTTTAATATATTAGTAAAGCTTATTCTTTAAAAGGAATGCTTTATAGTAAAATCTATATACTTTATTAGCCTCTTAAACTAAGTTTATTTTAGTATAGATTACGGTTTTCTTTAAGCTTTTATTAGTATCCGATTAAGCTTTTTCTATATTATACTCTTTATTCTTAAAATAGTTCTTAGTCTTTACTTTAGTTCTTTCTTTAATTATAAGGTATACCCGCTTTAGCTTTAGTATTAGCGAGTATATAGTCTTAAAAGTTCTTTCTTTTTTAAGCCGGAGGACTTTAGCTTATATTTCTAACTATTTAAACGGGTTTCTCCCTTAACTTAGTAAGCGCTATAAGGCCTATAATATATCCGCCTTTACTAAGCGGTCTAAAAATATAACCCGCGGCCTTAATAAGCCCTTAATAGATAGCTAAGACGTCTTAAACTATCTTTTAAGTATATATAAGGTATAGCTAATTAGCCCTCGCCTTTTTATAAGTTAAACTTATTTTTTTCGCATTAATAAATACTTTTAAGATCCTTAAGTATATTTAACTTATAGCTAAAAAAGAATTTCTTTATATTCGTTAATTTATTTTTTAATATCTTCGTTTTTTACTAAACGTTATAAGGATTTTTATAGATAGATATCTAGCTTTTAGTAAAGTACTATAATTAAGTAATTTAGCTAATAAAGCGCGGCCTTAGCTTTATATTATAAGCGCGATATTTAAAACTTAAAGTTAGATCTTATTACTATATCTTTAATAGTAAAGTGCTCTTTATTAAGTGCTTATATCGCTATATTTAAGCGGATTTAAACTATTTTTATAAGGCGGAGATTTATTAGCTTAGTTTAATGCTAGGCTCGCTAAGTTCTTTTTATTATAGTTTTAAGAGGTCTTTAAAATACTATTCCGCTGTATTTCCTTAAAGAAAGGAGGGTAATTAAATAGCTAATTCGTCCGCGAAGGCCTTGCTTTTATTAGTGTTTTAGCGGATAAAGTCGATAAAACGGTTTACTCCTTAAAACGTATTAGCTTTATTATTTTCTTAAACTTTATTAAAAGATACTTTTAAAAGTCTTAATAGGCTAAATCTCTTTATATCCTTAGCTTATAATTAAGGTTTATTTTAAGGCTTAATAAGTATATTTTCCTTTTTTAGCGCTTAAAGGAAACTAAGGAATTATTTATTTAATATTATTACTATTTTAATTAAAAAGCTTAAAGCTATACTTAGTCTTAGTATATATATACTAAGAATAAATAAGTTTAGCCCGCTAAGGGTATTGCGTACCGCGTCCTTATTACGTATTATTAAGGTCTTAGTCTTAATACTCTCGCTAAGCGCTTAACCTTTTATCTTATACGCGTCCCGGAATTTAATACGCCGCGGGGCCCCCGTTATAAAAAGCTTATTTTTATTAATTAAGAGTCTTAAAAATATCTTAGTTAGCGCGGCTATAGCGGATAAAGCTTAATAGTAATACTAAACTAAGAAACTATAAAGTATCCTTTAAAGCGGATTTCCGGTTAAGGCCTTTAAGCTAAACTTTATAAGTAATATATAGTAAAAATATCCGCTAATTTTATTATCTTAAGGAAAAAGTAACTTTATTATAAGCTTAATCTAAAAGGTATTTAGCTAGCGGGGAGCCGGATAGTTTTAAAGTTAGCTTATTATTACTTTTTCTATTTAAAGGATAATTAATCCGTTTAAGTAATACCGAATTTAATTTACTTAGTTATATAAGTTTTATCGTTTTATAGTCTATCTTTTATTAGTATTTTAAAAGCAGATTGCTTTTTAAAAGGAATAGTCTTAGCTTAGCTATTATAGAATCTAAACGGCCACGCCCGGACTCCTTACTTTACTCTTAAGGAAGCCTTACGGAACCCCGCGATAAGAACGCCCGGAGTACGCACTACGAAGGCTCGCTTAAGGAGATACGACGAACATTACCGGTTAGACCCCGCTAAGGTTTCCGGGATATAACTATAAAGGGTTAAGAGCTTACTTAACTATAGTTTATAATATCTTTAACTAAAAGAGATACTATAAAAACTATTAAGCGGATTCCGCTAGTATCTTTAAGGGATTTCTAAGGATTTCCGCGGGATATCTTAATTATAGTTCGACCTATTTCTAACTATAAAAGCACCCCGGAAGATATAAAATAAACCTTACTACGATTTTTATAGGATATCTAAGGATATTTAAGGGATTTCCTTAACTATAGCTTATAGTATTTTTAACTAGGCTTATACTTAGTTTATTAAGCGATTTTATAAGGATATTTATAGTTTACTTTACGTATTATAAATAGTATAGTAAGAGATCTTTAAAAGTAGCTTAAAGGACTAAGTATAAAGTAGCTAGCTATACCTTTAAAAATAGATAAGCTTTTTATTATTTCTAAACCCTTATATACGATTATATACGGTAATTAGTCCGTTATACCGGCCTAACTAGCGGTAATTAGTTTATAGTACCGGCCTTAACCGGTAGTAATTAGTCTATAGTACTAGCCCTAACTAATAATAATTAGTCTGCGCCTTATCCCCTTATCCTTATACTATAAAGCATAGCAAATAGTAACAATTCTTACTTATTTAAACGGAAATCCCTTAAATATCCGCTAAGCTAAGAGCGACTATATCGCACGCTTAAGTACTTATCTTATAGGAAGTTAAATGCTAAACGATATTTTCTTCGGTAAGAAGCTTTTATTAGCTTTTAAGTCTAACCTTAATAATAAGCACCTTTTCCTTAACGCGCTTATAATAAAACTTTAAGATAAGTAGGCTATAAAAGCGGAAGAGGCCGCGGCTTACTAAGTATACCGGTTTAATAATCTCCTTTACCCCTTTTTAAAGTACTATACCGCGATAGCTTATAAAGCTAAATAAGATATAAAACGAGTCCCGCTTAGCTAAGCTAAGACTATTACCCTTTAAGAGGCAATCCGCTTTTAGAATACTAATAAAGGATAG